>CAJUXJ010001289.1:0-27358 GCA_910589775.1 Avena eriantha
GACCTCTCTACTTGTTTTGGTTTGTTTAGGACATATGTACATGGAGATCAAAGGTTGGGCCAACTTTGCCACATTCTAGGCCCCGGTTGTGATGTGGCGGAGTTTCCACGTACAGATCCAACATTTTACTAAGTGTTAACGCATGTCCGGGAAGGGGTCACACCTGGGGCTACACATGGCACCTACCAACCTTGCACACCACTCACACACTATCCTAGGGCACATGCAGTTTTCATGTGATTCCGACGCTCTCGTGGTCTTCCTCCGGCGAAACCCTAGACCGAGGGCCCTGGATCGTCTACCCCTATAGCTTTCTCCGTACGAGGATAGCCCGGTGGACCTCTCTACTTGTTTTGGTTTGTTTAGGACATATGTACATGGAGATCAAAGTTTGGGCCAACTTTGCCACATTCTAGGCCCGGTTTGTGACGTGGCGGGAGTTTCCACGTACAGATCCAACATTTTACTAAGTGTTAACGCATGTCCGGGAAGGGGGTCACACCTGGGGCCTACACATGGCACCTACCAACCTTGCACCACTCTCACACACATATCCTAGGGGCACATGCAAGTTTTCATGTGATTCCGACTCTCCGGTGGTCTTCTCTGGAAACCCTAGACCGGGGGCCCCGGATCGTCTACCCCTATAGCTTTCTCCGTACGAGGATAGCCCGGTGGACCTCTCTACTTGTTTTGGTTTGTTTAGGACATATGTACATGGAGAGCAAAGGTTGGCCAACTTTGCCACATTCTAGGCCCGGTTGTGAGTGGCGGGAGTTTCCACGTACAGATCCACATTTTACTAAGTGTTAACGCATGTCCGGGAAGGGGGTCACAACTGGGGCCTACACATGGCACCTACCAACCTTGCACCACTCTCACACACATATCCTAGGGGCACATGCAAGTTTTCATGTGATTCCGACGCTCGTGGTCTTCCTCCGGCGAAACCCTAGACCGAGGCCCCGGATCGTCTACCCCTATAGCTTTCTCCGTACGAGGATAGCCCGGTGGACCCTCTACTTGTTTTGGTTTTTTAGGACATATGTACATGGAGATCAAAGGTTGGGCCAACTTTGCCACATTCTAGGCCCCGTTGTGATGTGGCGGGAGTTTCCACGTACAGATCCAACATTTTACTAAGTGTTAACGCATGTCCGGAAGGGGGTCACAACTGGGCCTACACATGGCACCTACCAACCTTGCACGACTCTCACACACATATCCTAGGGGCACATGCAAGTTTTCATGTGATTCCGACGCTCCGGTGGTCTTCCTCCGGCGAAACCCTAGACCGAGGGCCCCAGATCGTCTACCCCTATAGCTTTCTCCGTACGAGATAGCCCGGTGGACCTCTCTACTTGTTTTGGTTTGTTTAGGACATATGTACATGGAGATCAAAGGTTGGGCCAACTTTGCCACATTCTAGGCCCCGGTTGTGACGCTGCGGGAGTTTCCACGTACAGATCCAGGATTTTACTAAGTGTAACGCATGTCCGGCAAGGGGGTCACACTGGGGCCTACACATGGCACCTACCAACCTTGCACCACTCTCACACACATATCCTAGGGGCACATGCAAGTTTTCATGTGATTCCGACGCTCTCGTGGTCTTCCTCCGGCGAAACCCTAGACCGAGGGCCCCGGATCGTCTACCCTATAGCTTTCTCCGTACGAGGATAGCCCGGTGGACCTCTCTACTTGTTTTGGTTTTGTTTAGGACATATGTACATGGAGATCAAAGGTTGGGCAACTTTGCCACATTCTAGGCCCCGGTTGTGATGTGGCGGGAGTTTTCCACGTACAGATCCAACATTTTACTAAGTGTTAACGCATGTCCGGGAAGGGGGTCACAACTGGGGCCTACACATGGCACCTACCAACCTTGCACACTCTCACACACATATCCTAGGGGCACATGCAAGTTTTCATGTGATTCCGACGCTCCGGTGGTCTTCCTCCGGCGAAACCCTAGACCGAGGGCCCCGGATCGTCTACCCCTATAGCTTTCTCCGTACGAGGATAGCCCGGTGGACCTCTCTACTTGTTTTGGTTTGTTTAGGACATATGTACATGGAGATCAAAGGTTGGGCCAACTTTGCCACATTCTAGGCCCCGGTTGTGATGCGGCGGAGTTTCCACGTACAGATCCAACATTTTACTAAGTGTTAACGCATGTCCAGGAAGGGGGTCACAACTGGGGCCTACACATGGCACCTACCAACCTTGCACCACTCTCACACACATATCCTAGGGGCACATGCAAGTTTTCATGTGATTCCGACGCTCCGGTGTCTTCCTCCGCGAAACCCTAGACCGGGGCCCCGGATCGTCTACCCCTATAGCTTTCTCCGTACGAGGATAGCCCGGTGGACCTCTCTACTTGTTTTGTTTTTTTAGGACATATGTACATGGAGAGAAAGGTTGGGCCAACTTTGCCACATTCTAGGCCCCGGTTGTGATGTGGCGGGAGTTTCCACGTACAGATCCAACATTTTACTAAGTGTTAACGCATGTCCAGGAAGGGGTCACAACTGGGGCCTACACATGGCACCTACCAACCTTGCACCACTCTCACACACATATCCTAGGGGCACATGCAAGTTTTCATGTGATTCCGACGCTCCGGTGTCTTCCTCCGGCGAAACCCTAGACCGCGGGGCCCGGTGGACCTCTCTACTTGTTTTGGTTTTTTAGGACATATGTACATGGAGATCAAAGGTTGGGCCAACTTTGCCACATTCTAGGCCCCGGTTGTGATGTGGCGGGAGTTTCCACGTACAGATCCAACATTTTACTAAGTGTTAACGCATGTCCGGGAAGGGGGTCACAACTGGGGCCTACACATGGCACCTACCAACCTTGCACCACTCTCACACACATATCCTAGGGGCACATGCAAGTTTTCATGTGATTCCGACGCTCCGGTGGTCTTCCTCCGGCGAAACCCTAGACCGAGGGCCCGGATCGTCTACCCCTATAGCTTTCTCCGTACGAGGATAGCCCGGTGGACCTCTCTACTTGTTTTGGTTTTTTTAGGACATATGTACATGGAGATCAAAGGTTGGGCCAACTTTGCCACATTCTAGGCCCCGGTTGTGACGTGCGGGAGTTTCCACGTATAGATCCAGGATTTTACTAAGTGTTAACGCATGTCCGGCAAGGGGGTCACACCTGGGGCCTACACATGGCACCTACCAACCTTGCACCACTCTCACACACATATCCTAGGGGCACATGCAAGTTTTCATGTGATTCCGACGCTCCGTGGTCTTCCTCCGGCGAAACCCTAGACCGAGGGCCCCGGATCGTCTACCCCTATAGCTTTCTCCGTACGAGGATAGCCCGGTGGACCTCTCTACTTGTTTTGGTTTTTTAGGACATATGTACATGGAGATCAAAGGTTGGGCCAACTTTGCCACATTCTAGGCCCCGGTTGTGATGTGGCGGGAGTTTCCACGTACAGATCCAACATTTTACTAAGTGTTAACGCATGTCCGGGAAGGGGGTCACAACTGGGGCCTACACATGGCACCTACCAACCTTGCACCACTCTCACACACATATCCTAGGGGCACATGCAAGTTTTCATGTGATTCCGACGCTCCGGTGGTCTTCCTCCGGCGAAACCCTAGACCGAGGGCCCCGGATCGTCTACCCCTATAGCTTTCTCCGTACGAGGATAGCCCGGTGGACCTCTCTACTTGTTTTGGTTTGTTTAGGACATATGTACATGGAGATCAAAGGTTGGGCCAACTTTGCCACATTCTAGGCCCCGGTTGTGATGTGGCGGGAGTTTCCACGTACAGATCCAACATTTTACTAAGTGTTAACGCATGTCCGGAAGGGGGTCACACCTGGGGCCTACACATGGCACCTACCAACCTTGCACCACTCTCACACACATATCCTAGGGGCACATGCAAGTTTTCATGTGATTCCGACGCTCCGGTGGTCTTCCTCCGGTGAAACCCTAGACAGGGGGCCCCGGATCGTCTACCCCTATAGCTTTCTCCGTACGAGGATAGCCCGGTGGACCTCTCTACTTGTTTTGGTTTTTTAGGACATATGTACATGGAGAGCAAAGGTTGGGCCAACTTTGCCACATTCTAGGCCCGGTTGTGATGTGGCGGGAGTTTCCACGTACAGATCCAACATTTTACTAAGTGTTAACGCATGTCCGGGAAGGGGGTCACAACTGGGGCCTACACATGGCACCTACCAACCTTGCACCACTCTCACACACATATCCTAGGGGCACATGCAAGTTTTCATGTGATTCCGACGCTCCGGTGGTCTTCCTCCGGCGAAACCCTAGACCGAGGGCCCCGGATCGTCTACCCCTATAGCTTTCTCCGTACGAGGATAGCCCGGTGGACCTCTCTACTTGTTTTGGTTTTTTAGGACATATGTACATGGAGATCAAAGGTTGGGCCAACTTTGCCACATTCTAGGCCCCGGTTGTGATGTGGCGGGAGTTTCCACGTACAGATCCAACATTTTACTAAGTGTTAACGCATGTCCGGAAGGGGGTCACAACTGGGGCCTACACATGGCACCTACCAACCTTGCACCACTCTCACACACATATCCTAGGGGCACATGCAAGTTTTCATGTGATTCCGACGCTCCGGTGGTCTTCCTCCGGCGAAACCCTAGACCGAGGGCCCCGGATCGTCTACCCCTATAGCTTTCTCCGTACGAGGATAGCCCGGTGGACCTCTCTACTTGTTTTGGTTTGTTTAGGACATATGTACATGGAGATCAAAGGTTGGGCCAACTTTGCCACATTCTAGGCCCCGGTTGTGATGTGGCGGGAGTTTCCACGTACAGATCCAACATTTTACTAAGTGTTAACGCATGTCCGGAAGGGGGTCACAACTGGGGCCTACACATGGCACCTACCAACCTTGCACCACTCTCACACACATATCCTAGGGGCACATGCAAGTTTTCATGTGATTCCGACGCTCCGTGGTCTTCCTCCGGCGAAACCCTAGACCGAGGGCCCCGGATCGTCTACCCCTATAGCTTTCTCCGTACGAGGATAGCCCGGTGGACCTCTCTACTTGTTTTGGTTTTTTTAGGACATATGTACATGGAGATCAAAGGTTGGGCCAACTTTGCCACATTCTAGGCCCGGTTGTGATGTGGCGGGAGTTTCCACGTACAGATCCAACATTTTACTAAGTGTTAACGCATGTCCGGAAGGGGGTCACAACTGGGGCCTACACATGGCACCTACCAACCTTGCACCACTCTCACACACATATCCTAGGGGCACATGCAAGTTTTCATGTGATTCCGACGCTCCGGTGGTCTTCCTCCGGCGAAACCCTAGACCGAGGGCCCCGGATCGTCTACCCCTATAGCTTTCTCCGTACGAGGATAGCCCGGTGGACCTCTCTACTTGTTTTGGTTTTTTAGGACATATGTACATGGAGATCAAAGGTTGGGCCAACTTTGCCACATTCTAGGCCCCGGTTGTGATGTGGCGGGAGTTTCCACGTACAGATCCAACATTTTACTAAGTGTTAACGCATGTCCGGAAGGGGGTCACAACTGGGGCCTACACATGGCACCTACCAACCTTGCACCACTCTCACACACATATCCTAGGGGCACATGCAAGTTTTCATGTGATTCCGACGCTCCGGTGGTCTTCCTCCGGCGAAACCCTAGACCGAGGGCCCGGATCGTCTACCCCTATAGCTTTCTCCGTACGAGGATAGCCCGGTGGACCTCTCTACTTGTTTTGGTTTGTTTAGGACATATGTACATGGAGATCAAAGGTTGGGCCAACTTTGCCACATTCTAGGCCCCGTTGTGATGTGGCGGGAGTTTCCACGTACAGATCCAACATTTTACTAAGTGTTAACGCATGTCCGGAAGGGGGTCACAACTGGGGCCTACACATGGCACCTACCAACCTTGCACCACTCTCACACACATATCCTAGGGGCACATGCAAGTTTTCATGTGATTCCGACGCTCCGGTGGTCTTCCTCCGGCCCTAGACGCCCCGGATCGTCTACCCCTATAGCTCTCCGTACGAGGCCCGGTGGACCTCTCTACTTGTTTTGGTTTTTTAGGACATATGTACATGGAGATCAAAGGTTGGGCCAACTTTGCCACATTCTAGGCCCCGGTTGTGATGTGGCGGGAGTTTCCACGTACAGATCCAACATTTTACTAAGTGTTAACGCATGTCCGGGAAGGGGGTCACAACTGGGGCCTACACATGGCACCTACCAACCTTGCACCACTCTCACACACATATCCTAGGGGCACATGCAAGTTTTCATGTGATTCCGACGCTCCGGTGGTCTTCCTCCGGCGAAACCCTAGACCGAGGGCCCCGGATCGTCTACCCCTATAGCTTTCTCCGTACGAGGATAGCCCGGTGGACCTCTCTACTTGTTTTGGTTTGTTTAGGACATATGTACATGGAGATCAAAGGTTGGGCCAACTTTGCCACATTCTAGGCCCCGGTTGTGATGTGCGGGAGTTTCCACGTACAGATCCAGGATTTTACTAAGTGTTAACGCATGTCCGGCAAGGGGGTCACACCTGGGGCCTACACATGGCACCTACCAACCTTGCACCACTCTCACACACATATCCTAGGGGCACATGCAAGTTTTCATGTGATTCCGACGCTCCGTGGTCTTCCTCCGGCGAAACCCTAGACCGAGGGCCCCGGATCGTCTACCCCTATAGCTTCTCCGTACGAGGATAGCCCGGTGGACCTCTCTACTTGTTTTGGTTTGTTTAGGACATATGTACATGGAGATCAAAGGTTGGGCCAACTTTGCCACATTCTAGGCCCCGGTTGTGATGTGGCGGGAGTTTCCACGTACAGATCCAACATTTTACTAAGTGTTAACGCATGTCCGGGAAGGGGGTCACAACTGGGGCCTACACATGGCACCTACCAACCTTGCACCACTCTCACACACATATCCTGATGGGGCACATGCAAGTTTTCATGTGATTCCGACGCTCCGGTGGTCTTCCTCCGGTCGAAACCCTAGACAGGAGGGCCCCGGATCGTCTACCCCTATAGCTTATCTCCGTACGAGAGTAGCCCGTGGACATCCTCTACTTGTTTTGGTTTCTTTAGGACATATGTACATGGATAGCAAAGGTTGGGCCAACTTTGCCACATTCTAGTGCCCCGGTTGTGATTGTGGCGGGAGTTTCCACGTACAGATTCTAACATTTTACTAAGTGTTAACGCATGTCCGGGAAGGGGGTCACACCTGGGGCCTACACATGGCACCTACCAACCTTGCACCACTCTCACACACATATCCTAGGGGCACATGCAAGTTTTCATGTGATTCCGACGCTCCGGTAGTCTTCCTCCGGCGAAACCCTAGACAGGGGCCCCGGATCGTCTACCCCTATAGCTTTCTCCGTACGAGATAGCCCGGTGGACCTCTCTACTTGTTTTGGTTTTTTAGGACATATGTACATGGAGATCAAAGGTTGGGCCAACTTTGCCACATTCTAGGCCCCGGTTGTGATGTGGCGGGAGTTTCCACGTACAGATCCAACATTTTACTAAGTGTTAACGCATGTCCGGAAGGGGGTCACAACTGGGGCCTACACATGGCACCTACCAACCTTGCACCACTCTCACACACATATCCTAGGGGCACATGCAAGTTTTCATGTGATTCCGACGCTCCGGTGGTCTTCCTCCGGCGAAACCCTAGACCGGGGCCCCGGATCGTCTACCCCTATAGCTTTCTCCGTACGAGGATAGCCCGGTGGACCTCTCTACTTGTTTTGGTTTTTTAGGACATATGTACATGGAGATCAAAGGTTGGGCCAACTTTGCCACATTCTAGGCCCCGGTTGTGATGTGGCGGGAGTTTCCACGTACAGATCCAACATTTTACTAAGTGTTAACGCATGTCCGGAAGGGGGTCACAACTGGGGCCTACACATGGCACCTACCAACCTTGCACCACTCTCACACACATATCCTAGGGGCACATGCAAGTTTTCATGTGATTCCGACGCTCCGGTGGTCTTCCTCCGGCGAAACCCTAGACCGAGGGCCCCGGATCGTCTACCCCTATAGCTTTCTCCGTACGAGGATAGCCCGGTGGACCTCTCTACTTGTTTTGGTTTTTTAGGACATATGTACATGGAGATCAAAGGTTGGGCCAACTTTGCCACATTCTAGGCCCCGGTTGTGACGTGGCGGGAGTTTCCACGTACAGATCCAACATTTTACTAAGTGTTAACGCATGTCCGGAAGGGGGTCACACTGGGGCCTACACATGGCACCTACCAACCTTGCACCACTCTCACACACATATCCTAGGGGCACATGCAAGTTTTCATGTGATTCCGACGCTCCGGTGGTCTTCCTCCGGCGAAACCCTAGACCGAGGGCCCCGGATCGTCTACCCCTATAGCTTCTCCGTACGAGGATAGCCCGGTGGACCTCTCTACTTGTTTTGGTTTTTTAGGACATATGTACATGGAGATCAAAGGTTGGGCCAACTTTGCCACATTCTAGGCCCCGGTTGTGATGTGGCGGGAGTTTCCACGTACAGATCCAACATTTTACTAAGTGTTAACGCATGTCCGGAAGGGGGTCACAACTGGGGCCTACACATGGCACCTACCAACCTTGCACCACTCTCACACACATATCCTAGGGGCACATGCAAGTTTTCATGTGATTCCGACGCTCCGGTGGTCTTCCTCCGGCGAAACCCTAGACCGAGGGCCCCGGATCGTCTACCCCTATAGCTTTCTCCGTACGAGGATAGCCCGGTGGACCTCTCTACTTGTTTTGGTTTGTTTAGGACATATGTACATGGAGATCAAAGGTTGGGCCAACTTTGCCACATTCTAGGCCCCGGTTGTGACGTGGCGGGAGTTTCCACGTATAGATCCAACATTTTACTAAGTGTTAACGCATGTCCGGAAGGGGGTCACACCTGGGGCCTACACATGGCACCTACCAACCTTGCACCACTCTCACACACATATCCTAGGGGCACATGCAAGTTTTCATGTGATTCCGACGCTCCGGTGGTCTTCCTCCGGCGAAACCCTAGACCGAGGGCCCCGGATCGTCTACCCCTATAGCTTTCTCCGTACGAGGATAGCCCGGTGGACCTCTCTACTTGTTTTGGTTTTTTAGGACATATGTACATGGAGATCAAAGGTTGGGCCAACTTTGCCACATTCTAGGCCCCGGTTGTGACGTGGCGGGAGTTTCCACGTACAGATCCAACATTTTACTAAGTGTTAACGCATGTCCGGCAAGGGGGTCACAACTGGGGCCTACACATGGCACCTACCAACCTTGCACCACTCTCACACACATATCCTAGGGGCACATGCAAGTTTTCATGTGATTCCGACGCTCCGGTGGTCTTCCTCCGGCGAAACCCTAGACCGATCGGCCCGGTGGACCTCTCTACTTGTTTTGGTTTTTTTAGGACATATGTACATGGAGATCAAAGGTTGGGCCAACTTTGCCACATTCTAGGCCCCGGTTGTGATGTGGCGGGAGTTTCCACGTACAGATCCAACATTTTACTAAGTGTTAACGCATGTCCGGGAAGGGGGTCACAACTGGGGCCTACACATGGCACCTACCAACCTTGCACCACTCTCACACACATATCCTAGGGGCACATGCAAGTTTTCATGTGATTCCGACGCTCCGGTGGTCTTCCTCCGGCGAAACCCTAGACCGAGGGCCCCGGATCGTCTACCCCTATAGCTTTCTCCGTACGAGGATAGCCCGGTGGACCTCTCTACTTGTTTTGGTTTTTTTAGGACATATGTACATGGAGATCAAAGGTTGGGCCAACTTTGCCACATTCTAGGCCCCGGTTGTGACGTGCGGGAGTTTCCACGTACAGATCCAGGATTTTACTAAGTGTTAACGCATGTCCGGCAAGGGGGTCACACCTGGGGCCTACACATGGCACCTACCAACCTTGCACCACTCTCACACACATATCCTAGGGGCACATGCAAGTTTTCATGTGATTCCGACGCTCCGGTGGTCTTCCTCCGGCGAAACCCTAGACCGAGGGCCCCGGATCGTCTACCCCTATAGCTTTCTCCGTACGAGGATAGCCCGGTGGACCTCTCTACTTGTTTTGGTTTGTTTAGGACATATGTACATGGAGATCAAAGGTTGGCCACTTTGCCACATTCTAGGCCCCGTGGTGACGATTGCGGGAGTTTCCACGTACAGATCCAGAATTTTTACTAAGTGTTTAACGCATGTCCGGAAGGGGGGTCACAACTGGGGCCTACACATGGCAACCTACCAACCTTGCACACTCTCACACACATATCCTAGGGGCACATGCAAGTTTTCATGTGATTCCGATGCTCCGGTGGTCTTCCTCCGGTGCAACCCCTAGACCGAGGGCCCCAGATCGTCTACCCTATAGCTTTCTCCGTACGAGAGTAGCCCGGTGGACCTCTCTACTTGTTTTTGGTTTTTTAGGACTATGTAAATGGAGAGCAAAGGTTGGGCCAACTTTGCCACATTCTAGGCCCCGGTTGTGATGCTGGCGGGAGTTTCCCACATATAGATCCAAGATTTTACTAAGTGTTAACGCTAGTCCGGAAGGGGGTCACAACTGGGGCCTACACATGGCACCTACCAACCTTGCACCGACTCTCACACACATATCCTAGGGGCACATGCAAGTTTTCATGTGATTCCGACGCTCCGGTAGGTCTTCCTCCGGCGAAACCCTATGACCGGAGGGCCCCGGATCGTCTACCCCTATAAGCTTATCTTCGTACGAGGAGTAGCCCGGTGGACCTCTCTACTTGTTTTGGTTTGTTTAGGACATATGTACATGGAGATCAAAGGTTGGGCCGAACTTTGCCACATTCTAGGCCCCAGTTGTGACTGTGCAGGGAGTTTCCACGTATAGATCCAACGGATTTTACTAAGTGTTAACTATGTCCCGGAAGGGGGGTCACAAACTGGGGCCTACACATGGCACCTACCAACCTTGCCCACTCTCACACACATATCCTAGGGGCACAATGCAAGTTTTCATGTGATTCCGACGCTCCGGTAGTCTTCCTCCGGTGAAACCCTAGACAGGGGGCCCGGATCGTCTACCCCTATAACTATCTCCGTACGAGAGTAGCCCGGTGGGACCTCTCTACTTGTTTTGGTTTTTTAGGACATATGTACATGGATAGCAAAGGTTGGCCAACTTTGCCACATTCTAGGCCCCGGTTGTGATGTGGCGGGAGTTTCCACGTACAGATCCTAACATTTTACTAAGTGTTAATGCATGTCCGGGAAGGGGGTTCACAACTGGGGCCTACACATGGCACCTACCAACCTTGCACGAGTCTCACACACATATCCTAGGGGCACATGCAAGTTTTCATGTGATTCCGACGCTCCGGTGGTCTTCCTACGGCGAAACCCTAGACGAGGGCCCCGGATCGTCTACCCCTATAGCTTTCTCCGTACGAGGATAGCCCGGTGGACCTCTCTACTTGTTTTGGTTTGTTTAGGACATATGTACATGGAGATCAAAGGTTGGGCCAACTTTGCCACATTCTAGGCCCCGGTTGTGACGTGGCGGGAGTTTCCACGTATAGATCCAGGATTTTACTAAGTGTTAACGCATGTCCGGCAAGGGGGTCACAACTGGGGCCTACACATGGCACCTACCAACCTTGCACACTCTCACACACATATCCTAGGGGCACATGCAAGTTTTCATGTGATTCCGACGCTCCGTGTCTTCCTCCGGTGCAACCCTAGACAGAGGGGCCCCTGATCGTCTACCCTATAACTTATCTCCGTACAGAGTAGCCCGGTGGACCTCTCTACTTGTTTTGGTTTTTTAGGACATATGTACATGGAGAGCAAAGGTTGGGCCAACTTTGCCACATTCTAGGCCCCAGTTGTGACTGCGGCGGGAGTTTCCACGTATAGATCCAGATTTTACTAAGTGTTAACAGCATGTCCAGGCAAGGGGGTACACACTGGGGCCTACACATGGCACCTACCAACCTTGCACCACTCTCACACACATATCCTAGGGGCACATGCAAGTTTTCATGTGATTCCGACGCTCCGGTAGTCTTCCTCCGGCGAAACCCTAGACAGGGGCCCCGGATCGTCTACCCCTATAGCTATCTCCGTACGAGTAGCCCGGTGGACCTCTCTACTTGTTTTGGTTTTTTTAGGACATATGTACATGGAGATCAAAGGTTGGGCCAACTTTGCCACATTCTAGGCCCCGGTTGTGATGTGGCGGGAGTTTCCACGTACAGATCCAACATTTTACTAAGTGTTAACGCATGTCCGGGAAGGGGGTCACAACTGGGGCCTACACATGGCACCTACCAACCTTGCACCACTCTCACACACATATCCTAGGGGCACATGCAAGTTTTCATGTGATTCCGACGCTCCGGTGGTCTTCCTCCGGCGAAACCCTAGACCGAGGGCCCCGGATCGTCTACCCCTATAGCTTTCTCCGTACGAGGATAGCCCGGTGGACCTCTCTACGTGTTTTGGTTTGTTTTAGGACATATGTACATGGATAGCAAAGGTTGGCCAACTTTGCCACATTCTCATGGGGCCCCGGTTGTGATGTGGCAGGAGTTTCCACGTACAGATCCAACATTTTACTAAGTGTTTACATATGGTCCGGGAAGGGGGGTCACAACTGGGGCCTACACATGGCACCTACCAACCTTGCCACCACTCTCACACACCTATCCTAGTGGCACATGCAAGTTTTCATGTGATTTCCGACGCTCCGGTAGGTCTTCCCCTCCGCGAAACCCTAGACAGGAGGGGCCCCGGATCGTCTACCCCTATAACTTTCTCCGTACAGAGAGTAATCCGGTGGACCTCTCTACTTGTTTGGTTTGTTTAGGACATATGTACATGGAGAGCAAAGGTTGGGCCAACTTTGGCCACATTCTAGGCCCCGGTTGTGATGTGGCGGGAGTTTCCACGTACAGTATCTAAACATTTTACTAAGTGTTAACGCATGTCCGGGAAGGGGGGTCACAACTGGGGCCTACACATGGAACCTACCAACCTTGACGACTCTCACACACATATCCTAGGGGCACATGCAAGTTTTCATGTGATTCCGATCGCTCCGGTGGTCTTCCTCCTGCGAAACCCTAGACCGAGGGCCCTGGATCGTCTACCCCTATAGCTTTCTCCGTACGAGGATAGCCCGGTGGACCTCTCTACTTGTTTTGGTTTGTTTAGGACATATGTACATGGAGATCAAGGGTGGGCCAACTTTGCCACATTCTAGGCCCCGGTTGTGATGTGGCGGGAGTTTCCACGTATAGATCAACGATTTTACTAAGTGTTAACGCATGTCCGGCAAGGGGGGTCACACTGGGGCCTACACATGGCACCTACCAACCTTGCACCACTCTCCACACATATCCTAGGGGCACATGCAAGTTTCATGTGATTTCCGACGCTCCGGTAGTCTTCCTCCGGCGAAACCCTAGACAGAGGGGCCCTGGATCGTCTACCCCTATAGCTTTCGTCCGTACGAGGATAGCCCGGTGGACCTCTCTACTTGTTTTGGTTTGTTTAGGACATATGTACATGGAGATCAAAGGTTGGGCCAACTTTGCCACATTCTAGGCCCCGGTGTGACGCAGGCGGGAAGTTTCCACGTATCAGATCCAGGAATTTTACTAAGTGTTAACACGCATGTCCGGCAGGGGGTCACAACTGGGGCCTACACATGGCACCTACCAACCTTGGAACCGACTCTCACACACATATCCTAGGGGCACATGCAAGTTTTCATGTGATTCCGACGCTCCGGTGGTCTTCCTCCGGTGAAACCCTAGACCGGGGGCCCCAGATCGTCTACCCCTATAGCTTTCTCCGTACGAGAGTATGCCCAGTGGACCTCTCTACTTGTTTTGGTTTTTTAGGACGATATGTACATGAGATCAAAGGTTGGGCCAACTTTGCCACATTCTAGGCCCCGGTTGTGATGTGGCGGGAGTTTCCACGTACAGATCCACGATTTACTAAGTGTTAACGCATGTCCGGAAGGGGGTCACAACTGGGGCCTACACATGGCACCTACCAACCTTGCACCACTCTCACACACATATCCTAGGGGCACATGCAAGTTTTCATGTGATTCCGACGCTCCGGTAGTCTTCCTCCGGTGAAACCCTAGACAGGGGCCCCGGATCGTCTACCCCTATAGCTATCTCCGTACGAGAGTAGCCCGGTGGACCTCTCTACTTGTTTTGGTTTTTTAGGACATATGTACATGGAGAGCAAAGGTTGGGCCAACTTTGCCACATTCTAGGCCCCGGTTGTGACGCGGCGGGAGTTTCCACGTACAGATCCAGGATTTTACTAAGTGTTAACGCATGTCCGGAAGGGGGTCACAACTGGGGCCTACACATGGCACCTACCAACCTTGCACCACTCTCACACACATATCCTAGGGGCACATGCAAGTTTTCATGTGATTCCGACGCTCCGGTGGTCTTCCTCCGGCGAAACCCTAGACAGAGGGCCCCGGATCGTCTACCCCTATAGCTATCTCCGTACGAGAGTAGCCCGGTGGACCTCTCTACTTGTTTTGGTTTTTAGGACATATGTACATGGAGATCAAGGTTGGGCCAACTTTGCCACATTCTAGGCCCCGGTTGTGATGTGGCGGGAGTTTCCACGTATAGATCCAGACATTTTACTAAGTGTTAACGCATGTCCGGAAGGGGGTCACAACTGGGGCCTACACATGGAACCTACCAACCTTGCACCACTCTCACACACATATCCTAGGGGCACATGCAAGTTTCATGTGATTCCGACGCTCCGGTAGTCTTCCTCCGGCGAAACCCTAGACCGAGGGCCCCGGATCGTCTACCCCTATAAGCTTTCTCCGGACGAGAGAGCCCGGTGTACCTCTCTACTTGTTTGGGTTTGTTTAGGACATATGTACATGGAGATCAAAGGTTGGGCCAACTTGCCACATTCTAGGCCCCGGTTGTGACGTGGCGGGAGTTTCCACGTATAGATCCAGGAATTTTACTAAGTGTTACAGCATGTCCGGCAAGGGGGTCACACTGGGGCCTACACATGGCACCTACCAACCTTGCAACCTACTCTCACACACATATCCTAGGGGGCACATGCAAGTTTTCATGTGATTCCGACGCTCCGGTGGTCTTCCTCCGGCGAAACCCTAGACCGGAGGGCCCCGGATCGTCTACCCCTATAGCTTTCTCCGTACGAGATCACCCCGGTGGACCTCTCTACTTGTTTTGGTTTGTTTAGGACATATGTACATGGAGATCAAAGGTTGGGCCAACTTTGCCACATTCTAGGCCCCGGTTGTGACGCGGCGGGAGTTCCACGTATAGATCCAGGATTTACTAAGTGTTAACACATTGTCCGGCAAGGGGGTCACAACCTGGGGCCTACACATGGAACCTACCAACCTTGCAACCACTCTCACACACATATCCTAGGGGGCACATGCCAAGTTTTCATGTGATTCCGACGCTCCGGTAGGTCTTCCTCCGGCGAAACCCTAGACAGAGGGCCCCGTATCGTCTAGCCCCTATAGCTTCTCCGTACGAGGATAGCCCGGTGGACCTCTCTACTTGTTTTGGTTTGTTAGGACATATGTACATGGAGAGCAAAGGTTGGGCCAACTTTGCCACATTCTAGGCCCGGTTGTGATGTGGCGGGAGTTTCCACGTACAGATCCAACATTTTACTAACTGTTAACGCATGTCCGGGAAGGGGGTCACAACTGGGGCCTACACATGGCACCTACCATCCTTGCACGACTCTCACACACATATCCTAGGGCACATGCAAGTTTTCATGTGATTCCGACGCTCCGGTGGTCTTCCTCCGGCAAAACCCTAGACCGAGGGCCCCGGATCAGTCTACCCCTATGCTTTCTCCGTACGAGGATAGACCGGTGGACCTCTCTACTTGTTTTGGTTTTTTAGGACATATGTACATGGAGATCAAATGTTGGGCCAACTTTGCCACATTCTAGGCCCCAGTTGTGACGTGCGGGAGTTTCCACGTATAGATCCAGGATTTTACTAAGTGTTAACACTGTCCGGCAAGGGGTCCAGCACCTGGGGCCTACACATGGCACCTACCAACCTTGCATCCACTCTCACACACATATCCTAGGGGCACATGCAAGTTTTCATGTGATTCCGACGCTCCGGTAGTCTTTCCTTCCGTGAAACCCTAGACAGGGGGCCCCAGATCGTCTACCCCTATAACTATCTTCCGTACAAGAGTAGCCCGGTGGACCTTCTCTACTTGTTTTGGTTTTTTAGGACATATGTACATGGAGAGCAAAGGTTGGGCCAACCTTGCCACATTCTAGGCCCCGGTTGTGACGCGGCGGGAGTTTCCACGTATAGATCCAGGATTTTACTAAGTGTTAACGCATGTTCCGCAAGGGGGGACACAACTGGGGCCTACCATGTACCTACCACCACTTGAGCACCACTCTCACACACATATCCTAGGGCAACATGCCAAGTTTTCATGTGATTCCGACGCTCCGGTAGTCTTCCTCCTCCGGTGAAACCCTAGACAGGGGGCCCCGGATCGTCTACCCCTATAACTATCTCCGTACAAGAGTAGCCCGGTGGACCTCTCTACTTTGTTTGGTTTTTTAGGACATATGTACATGGAGAGCAAAGGTTGGGCCAACTTTGCCACATTCTAGGCCCCGGTTGTGATGCGGCGGAGTTTCCACGTATAGATCCAGGATTTTACTAAGTGTTAACAGCATGTCCAGGCAAGGGGGTCACACACTGGGGCCTACACATGGCACCTACCAACCTTGCACCACTCTCACACACATATCCTAGGGGCACATGCAAGTTTTCATGTGATTCCGACGCTCCGGTAGTCTTCCTCCGGCGAAACCCTAGACAGGGGCCCCGGATCGTCTACCCCTATAAACTATCTCCGTACGAGGAGTAGCCCGGTGGACCTCTCTACTTGTTTTGGTTTTTTTAGGACATATGTACATGGAGAGCAAAGGTTGGGCCAACTTTGCCACATTCTAGGCCCCGGTTGTGATGTGGCGGTAGTTTCCACGTACAGATCCAACATTTTACTAAGTGTTAACGCATGTCCAGGAAGGGGGTCACAACTGGGGCCTACACATGGCACCTACCAACCTTGCACGACTCTCACACACATATCCTAGGGGCACATGCAAGTTTTCATGTGATTCCGACGCTCCGGTGGTCTTCCTCCGGCGAAACCCTAGACCGAGGGCCCCGGATCGTCTACCCCTATAGCTTTCTCCGTACGAGGATAGCCCGGTGGACCTCTCTACTTGTTTTGGTTTGTTTAGGACATATGTACATGGAGATCAAAGGTTGGGCCAACTTTGCCACATTCTAGGCCCCGGTTGTGACGTGCGGGAGTTTCCACGTATAGATCCAGGATTTTACTAAGTGTTAACGCATGTCCGGCAAGGGGGTCACACCTGGGGCCTACACATGGCACCTACCAACCTTGCACCACTCTCACACACATATCCTAGGGGCACATGCAAGTTTTCATGTGATTCCGACTGCTCCGGTAGTCTTCCTCCGGTGAAACCCTAGACAGGGGGCCCCAGATCGTCTACCCTATAACTATCTCCGTACAAGAGTAGCCCGGTGGACCTCTCTACTTGTTTTGGTTTTTTAGGACATATGTACATGGAGAGCAAAGGTTGGGCCAACCTTGCCACATTCTAGGCCCCGGTTGTGACGCGGCGGGAGTTTCCACGTATAGATCCAGGATTTTACTAAGTGTTAACGCATGTCCGGCAAGGGGGACACAACTGGGGCCTACACATGGCACCTACCAACCTTGCACCACTCTCACACACATATCCTAGGGGCACATGCAAGTTTTCATGTGATTCCGACGCTCCGGTAGTCTTCCTCCGGTGAAACCCTAGACAGGGGGCCCCGGATCGTCTACCCCTATAACTATCTCCGTACGAGAGTAGCCCGGTGGACCTCTCTACTTGTTTTGGTTTTTTAGGACATATGTACATGGAGAGCAAAGGTTGGGCAACTTTGCCACATTCTAGGCCCCAGTTGTGATGTGGCAGGGAGTTTCCACGTACAGATCCAACATTTTACTAAGTGTTAACATATGTCCAGGAAGGGGGTCACAACTGGGGCCTACACATGGCACCTACCAACCTTGCCCCACTCTCACACACATATCCTAGGGGCACATGCAAGTTTTCATGTGATTCCGACGCTCCGGTAGTCTTCCTCCGGTGAAACCCTAGACAGGGGGCCCCGATCGTCTACCCCTATAACTATCTCCGTACGAGAGTAGCCCGGTGGACCTCTCTACTTGTTTTGGTTTTTTAGGACATATGTACATGGAGAGCAAAGGTTGGGCCAACTTTGCCACATTCTAGGCCCCGGTTGTGATGTGGCGGGAGTTTCCACGTACAGATCCAGACATTTTACTAAGTGTTAATGCATGTCCGGGAAGGGGGTCACAACTGGGCCTACACATGGCACCTACCAACCTTGCACGACTCTCACACACATATCCTAGGGGCACATGCAAGTTTATCATGTGATTCCGACGCTCCGGTAGGTCTTCCTCCGGCGAAACCCTAGACGAGGGCCCCGGATCGTCTACCCCTATAACTTCTCCGTACGAGGAGTAGCCCGGTGGACCTCTCTACTTGTTTTGGTTTGTTTAGGACATATGTACATGGAGATCAAAGGTTGGGCCAACTTTGCCACATTCTAGGCCCCGGTTGTGAATGTGGCGGGAGTTTCCACGTATAGATCCAGGATTTTACTAAGTGTTAACGCATGTCCGGCAAGGGGGTCACAACTGGGGCCTACACATGGCACCTACCAACCTTGCACCACTCTCACACACATATCCTAGGGGCACATGCAAGTTTCATGTGATTCCGATGCTCCGGTAGTCTTCCTCGGTGAAACCCTAGACAGGGGGCCCAAGATCGTCTACCCCTATAACTATCTCCGTACAAGAGTAGCCCGGTGGACCTCTCTACTTGTTTTGGTTTTTAGGACATATGTACATGGAGATCAAAGTTGGGGCCAACCTTGCCACATTCTAGGCCCCGGTTGTGACGCGGCGGGAGTTTCCACGTATAGATCCAGGATTTTACTAAGTGTTAACGCATGTCCGGCAAGGGGGTCACAACTGGGGCCTACACATGGCACCTACCAACCTTGCACCACTCTCACACACATATCCTAGGGGCACATGCAAGTTTTCATGTGATTCCGACGCTCCGGTAGTCTTCCTCCGGTGAAACCCTAGACAGGGGGCCCCGGATCGTCTACCCCTATAACTATCTCCGTACGAGAGTAGCCCGGTGGACCTCTCTACTTGTTTTGGTTTTTTAGGACATATGTACATGGAGAGCAAAGGTTGGGCGAACTTTGCCACATTCTAGGCCCCAGTTGTGATGTGGCAGGGAGTTTCCACGTACAGATCCAACATTTTACTAAGTGTTAACATATGTCCAGGAAGGGGGTCACAACTGGGGCCTACACATGGCACCTACCAACCTTGCCCACTCTCACACACATATCCTAGGGCGCACATGCAAGTTTTCATGTGATTCCGACGCTCCGGTAGTCTTCCTCCGGTCAAACCCTAGACAGGGGGCCCCGGATCGTCTACCCCTATAACTATCTCCGTACGAGAGATAGCCCGGTGGACACCTCTACTTGTTTTGGTTTTTTTAGGACATATGTACATGGATAGCAAAGGTTGGGCCAACTTTGCCACATTCTAGGCCCCGGTTGTGATGTGGCGGGAGTTTCCACGTACAGTTCTAACATTTTACTAAGTGTTAAGCATGTCCGGAAGGGGGTCACAACTGGGCCTACACATGGCACCTACAACCTTGCACGAGTCTCACACACATATCCTAGGGGCACATGCAAGTTTTCATGTGATTCCGACGCTCCGGTGGTCTTCCTACGGCGAAACCCTAGACCGAGGGCCCGGATCGTCTACCCCTATAGCTTTCTCCGTACGAGGATAGCCCGGTGGACCTCTCTACTTGTTTTGGTTTGTTAGGACATATGTACATGGAGATCAAAGGTTGGGCCAACTTTGCCACATTCTAGGCCCCAGTTGTGACGTTGCGGGAGTTTCCACGTATAGATCCAGGATTTTACTAAGTGTTAACGCATGTCCGGCAAGGGGGGTCACACCTGGGGCCTACACATGGCACCTACCAACCTTGCACCACTCTCACACACATATCCTAGGGGCACATGCAAGTTTTCATGTGATTCCGACGCTCCGGTAGTCTTCCTCCGGTGAAACCCTAGACAAGGGGGCCCCAGATCGTCTACCCCTATAACTATCTCCGTACAAGAGTAGCCCGTGGACCTCTCTACTTGTTTTGGTTTTTTAGGACATATGTACATGGAGAGCAAAGTTGGGCCAACCTTGCCACATTCTAGCCCCGGTTGTGACGCGGCGGGAGTTTCCACGTATAGATCCAGGATTTTACTAAGTGTTAACGCATGTCCGGCAAGGGGGTACACAACTGGGGCCTACACATGGCACCTACCAACCTTGCACCACTCTCACACACATATCCTAGGGGCACATGCAAGTTTTCATGTGATTCCGACGCTCCGGTAGTCTTCCTCCGGCTGAAACCCTAGACAGGGGGCCCCGGATCGTCTACCCCTATAACTATCTCCGTACGAGAGTAGCCCGGTGGACCTCTCTACTTGTTTTGGTTTTTAGGACATATGTACATGGAGAGCAAAGTGTTGGGCCAACTTTGCCACATTCTAGGCCCCCCAGTTGTGATGTTGGCAGGGAGTTTCCACGTACAGATCCAACATTTTACTAAGTGTTAACATATGTCCAGAAGGGGGTCACAACTGGGGCCTACACATGGCACCTACCAACCTTGCACCACTCTCACACACATATCCTAGGGGCACATGCAAGTTTTCATGTGATTCCGACGCTCCCGGTGAGTCTTCCTCCGGTCAAACCCTAGACAGGGGGCCCCGGATCGTCTACCCCATAACTATCATCCGTACGATAGTAGCCCGGTGGACACCTCTACTTGTTTTGGTTTTTTAGGACAGATGTACATGGATAGCAAAGGTTGGGCCAACTTTGCCACATTCTAGGCCCCGGTTGTGTGTGCGGGAGTTTCCACGTAACATTTCTAACATTTTACTAAGTGTTAATGCATTCCGGAAGGGGGTCACAACTGGGGCCTAAACATGGCACCTACCAACCTGGCACGAGATACTCACACACATATCCTAGGGGCACATGCAAGTTTTCATGTGATTCCGACGCTCCGGTGGTCTTCCTACGGCGAAAACCCTAGACGAGGGGCCCCGGATCGTCTACCCCTATAACTTTCTCCGTACGAGGATAGCCCGGTGGACATCTCTACTTGTTTTGTTTGTTTAGGGACATATGTACCCTGGAAGATCAAAGGTTGGGGACAACTTTGCCACATTACTAGGCCCAGATTGTGACGTTGCGGGAGTTTCCACGTATAGATCCAGGATTTTACTAAGTGTTAACGCATGTCCGGCAAGGGGGTCACACCTGGGGCCTACACAATGGCACCTACCAACCTTGCAACCACTCTCACACACATAGCCTAGGGGCACATGCAAGTTTTCATGTGAGTCCGACGCGCCGGTAGTCTACCTCCGGTGAAACCCTAGACTAGGGGGCCCCAGATCGTCTACCCCTATAACTATCTCCGTACAAGAGTAGCCCCGTGGACTCTCTACTTGTTTTGTTTTTTAGGACATATGTACATGGAGAGCAAAGTTGGGCCAACCTTGCCACATCTAGGCCCCGGTTGTGACGCGGCGGGGAGTTCCACGTATAGATCCAGGATTTTAACTAAGTTGTTAACGCATGTCCGGCAGGGGGACACAACTGGGGCCGTACACATGCACCTACCAACCTTGCACCACTCTCACACACATAATCCTAGGGGCACATGCAAGTTTTCATGTGATTCCGACGCTCCGGTAGTCTTTCCCTCCGGTGAAACCCTAGACAGGGGGCCCTGGATCGTCTACCCTATAACTATCTCCGTACGAGAGTAGCCCGGTGGACCACTCTACTTGGTTTTGGTTTTTTATGGACATATGTACATGGAGAGCAAAGGTTGGGCCAACTTTGCACATTCTAGGCCCCAGTTGTGATGTGGCGGGAGTTTCCACGTACAGATCAACATTTTACTAAGTGTTAACCTATGTCCAGGAGGGGGTCACAACTAGGGCCTAAACATGGCACCTACCAACCTTGCACCACTCTCACACACATATCCTAGGGGCACATGCAAGTTTTCATGTGATTCCGACGCTCCGGTGGTCTTCCTCCGGCGAAACCCTAGACAGGGCCCCGGATCGTCTACCCCTATAGCTTTCTCCGTACGAGGATAGCCCGGTGGACCTCTCTACTTGTTTTGGTTTTTTAGGACATATGTACATGGAGATCAAAGGTTGGGCCAACTTTGCCACATTCTAGGCCCCGGTTGTGATGTGGCGGGAGTTTCCACGTACAGATCCAACATTTTACTAAGTGTTAACGCATGTCCGGGAAGGGGGTCACAACTGGGGCCTACACATGGCACCTACCAACCTTGCACCACTCTCACACACATATCCTAGGGGCACATGCAAGTTTTCATGTGATTCCGACGCTCCGGTGGTCTTCCTCCGGCGAAACCCTAGACCGAGGGCCCCGGATCGTCTACCCCTATAGCTTTCTCCGTACGAGGATAGCCCGGTGGACCTCTCTACTTGTTTTGGTTTTTTAGGACATATGTACATGGAGATCAAAGGTTGGGCCAACTTTGCCACATTCTAGGCCCCGGTTGTGACGTGGCGGGAGTTTCCACGTATAGATCCAGGATTTTACTAAGTGTTAACGCATGTCCGGCAAGGGGGTCACAACTGGGGCCTACACATGGCACCTACCAACCTTGCACCACTCTCACACACATATCCTAGGGGCACATGCAAGTTTTCATGTGATTCCGACGCTCCGGTGGTCTTCCTCCGGCGAAACCCTAGACAGAGGGCCCCGGATCGTCTACCCCTATAACTTTCTCCGTACGAGGATAGCCCGGTGGACCTCTCTACTTGTTTTGGTTTTTTAGGACATATGTACATGGAGATCAAAGGTTGGGCCAACTTTGCCACATTCTAGGCCCCGGTTGTGACGTGGCGGGAGTTTCCACGTACAGATCCAACATTTTACTAAGTGTTAACGCATGTCCGGAAGGGGGTCACAACTGGGGCCTACACATGGCACCTACCAACCTTGCACCACTCTCACACACATATCCTAGGGGCACATGCAAGTTTTCATGTGATTCCGACGCTCCGGTGGTCTTCCTCCGGCGAAACCCTAGACAGAGGGCCCCGGATCGTCTACCCCTATAGCTTTCTCCGTACGAGATAGCCCGGTGGACCTCTCTACTTGTTTTGGTTTTTTAGGACATATGTACATGGAGATCAAAGGTTGGGCCAACTTTGCCACATTCTAGGCCCCGGTTGTGATGCGGCGGGAGTTTCCACGTATAGATCCAGGATTTTACTAAGTGTTAACGCATGTCCGGCAAGGGGGTCACACCTGGGGCCTACACATGGCACCTACCAACCTTGCACCACTCTCACACACATATCCTAGGGGCACATGCAAGTTTTCATGTGATTCCGACGCTCCGGTGGTCTTCCTCCGGTGAAACCCTAGACAGGGGCCCCGGATCGTCTACCCCTATAACTATCTCCGTACGAGATAGCCCGGTGGACCTCTCTACTTGTTTTGGTTTTTTTAGGACATATGTACATGGAGATCAAAGGTTGGGCCAACTTTGCCACATTCTAGGCCCCGGTTGTGATGTGGCGGGAGTTTCCACGTACAGATCCAACATTTTACTAAGTGTTAACGCATGTCCGGAAGGGGGTCACAACTGGGGCCTACACATGGCACCTACCAACCTTGCACCACTCTCACACACATATCCTAGGGGCACATGCAAGTTTTCATGTGATTCCGACGCTCCGGTGGTCTTCCTCCGGCGAAACCCTAGACCGAGGGCCCCGGATCGTCTACCCCTATAGCTTTCTCCGTACGAGGATAGCCCGGTGGACCTCTCTACTTGTTTTGGTTTTTTAGGACATATGTACATGGAGATCAAAGGTTGGGCCAACTTTGCCACATTCTAGGCCCCGGTTGTGACGTGGCGGGAGTTTCCACGTACAGATCCAACATTTTACTAAGTGTTAACGCATGTCCGGGAAGGGGGTCACACTGGGGCCTACACATGGCACCTACCAACCTTGCACCACTCTCACACACATATCCTAGGGGCACATGCAAGTTTTCATGTGATTCCGACGCTCCGGTGGTCTTCCTCCGGCGAAACCCTAGACCGAGGGCCCCGGATCGTCTACCCCTATAGCTTTCTCCGTACGAGGATAGCCCGGTGGACCTCTACTTGTTTTGGTTTTTTTAGGACATATGTACATGGAGATCAAAGGTTGGGCCAACTTTGCCACATTCTAGGCCCCGGTTGTGATGTGGCGGGAGTTTCCACGTACAGATCCAACATTTTACTAAGTGTTAACGCATGTCCGGGAAGGGGGTCACAACTGGGGCCTACACATGGCACCTACCAACCTTGCACGACTCTCACACACATATCCTAGGGGCACATGCAAGTTTTCATGTGATTCCGACGCTCCGGTGGTCTTCCTCCGGCGAAACCCTAGACCGAGGGCCCCGGATCGTCTACCCCTATAGCTTTCTCCGTACGAGGATAGCCCGGTGGACCTCTCTACTTGTTTTGGTTTTTTAGGACATATGTACATGGAGATCAAAGGTTGGGCCAACTTTGCCACATTCTAGGCCCCGGTTGTGACGCGCGGGAGTTTCCACGTATAGATCCAGTGTTAACGCATGTCCGGCAAGGGGGTCACAACTGGGGCCTACACATGGCACCTACCAACCTTGCACCACTCTCACACACATATCCTAGGGGCACATGCAAGTTTTCATGTGATTCCGACGCTCCGGTGGTCTTCCTCCGGCGAAACCCTAGACCGAGGGCCCCGGATCGTCTACCCCTATAGCTTTCTCCGTACGAGGATAGCCCGGTGGACCTCTCTACTTGTTTTGTTTGTTTAGGACATATGTACATGGAGATCAAAGGTTGGGCCAACTTTGCCACATTCTAGGCCCCGGTTGTGATGTGGCGGGAGTTTCCACGTACAGATCCAACATTTTACTAAGTGTTAACGCATGTCCGGGAAGGGGGTCACAACTGGGGCCTACACATGGCACCTACCAACCTTGCACCACTCTCACACACATATCCTAGGGGCACATGCAAGTTTTCATGTGATTCCGACGCTCCGGTGGTCTTCCTCCGGCGAAACCCTAGACCGAGGGCCCCGGATCGTCTACCCCTATAGCTTTCTCCGTACGAGGATAGCCCGGTGGACCTCTCTACTTGTTTTGGTTTGTTTAGGACATATGTACATGGAGATCAAAGGTTGGGCCAACTTTGCCACATTCTAGGCCCCGGTTGTGATGCGGCGGGAGTTTCCACGTACAGATCCAGGATTTTACTAAGTGTTAACGCATGTCCGGCAAGGGGGTCACAACTGGGGCCTACACATGGCACCTACCAACCTTGCACCACTCTCACACACATATCCTAGGGGCACATGCAAGTTTTCATGTGATTCCGACGCTCGGTAGTCTTCCTCCGGCGAAACCCTAGACAGGGGCCCGGATCGTCTACCCCTATAACTATCTCCGTACGAGAGTAGCCCGGTGGACTCTCTACTTGTTTTGGTTTTTTTAGGACATATGTACATGGAGATCAAAGGTTGGGCCAACTTTGCCACATTCTAGGCCCCGGTTGTGATGTGGCGGGAGTTTCCACGTACAGATCCAACATTTTACTAAGTGTTAACGCATGTCCGGGAAGGGGGTCACAACTGGGGCCTACACATGGCACCTACCAACCTTGCACGACTCTCACACACATATCCTAGGGGCACATGCAAGTTTTCATGTGATTCCGACGCTCCGGTGGTCTTCCTCCGGCGAAACCCTAGACCGAGGGCCCCGGATCGTCTACCCCTATAGCTTTCTCCGTACGAGGATAGCCCGGTGGACCTCTCTACTTGTTTTGGTTTGTTTAGGACATATGTACATGGAGATCAAAGGTTGGGCCAACTTTGCCACATTCTAGGCCCCGGTTGTGACGCTGCGGGAGTTTCCACGTAAGATCCAGGATTTTACTAAGTGTTAACGCATGTCCGGCAAGGGGGTCACACCTGGGGCCTACACATGGCACCTACCAACCTTGCACCACTCTCACACACATATCCTAGGGGCACATGCAAGTTTTCATGTGATTCCGACGCTCTCGTGGTCTTCCTCCGGCGAAACCCTAGACCGAGGGCCCCGGATCGTCTACCCTATAGCTTTCTCCGTACGAGGATAGCCGGTGGACCTCTCTACTTGTTTTGGTTTTTAGGACATATGTACATGGAGATCAAAGGTTGGGCCAACTTTGCCACATTCTAGGCCCCGGTTGTGATGGCGGGAGTTTCCACGTACAGATCCAACATTTTACTAAGTGTTAACGCATGTCCGGAAGGGGGTCACAACTGGGGCCTACACATGGCACCTACCAACCTTGCACCACTCTCACACACATATCCTAGGGGCACATGCAAGTTTTCATGTGATTCCGACGCTCCGGTGGTCTTCCTCGGCGAAACCCTAGACCGAGGGCCCCGGATCGTCTACCCTATAGCTTTCTCCGTACGAGGATAGCCCGTGGACCTCTCTACTGTTTTGGTTTTTTTAGGACATATGTACATGGAGATCAAAGGTTGGGCCAACTTTGCCACATTCTAGGCCCCGGTTGTGATGCGGCGGGAGTTTCCACGTACAGATCAAGGATTTTACTAAGTGTTAACGCATGTCCGGAAAGGGGTCAACTGGGGCCTACACATGGCACCTACCAACCTTGCACCACTCTCACACACATATCCTAGGGGCACATGCAAGTTTTCATGTGATTCCGACGCTCGGTAGTCTTCCTCCGGCGAAACCCTAGACAGGGGGCCCCGGATCGTCTACCCCTATAACTTTCTCCGTACGAGATAGCCCGGTGGACTCTCTACTTGTTTTGGTTTGTTTAGGACATATGTACATGGAGATCAAAGGTTGGGCCAACTTTGCCACATTCTAGGCCCCGGTTGTGATGTGGCGGGAGTTTCC
>CAJUXJ010001289.1:28358-46426 GCA_910589775.1 Avena eriantha
TTTTAGGACATATGTACATGGAGATCAAAGGTTGGGCCAACTTTGCCACATTCTAGGCCCGGTTGTGATGTGGCGGGAGTTTCCACGTACAGATCCAACATTTTACTAAGTGTTAACGCATGTCCGGGAAGGGGGTCACAACTGGGCCTACACATGGCCCTACCAACCTTGCACGACTCTCACACACATATCTAGGGGCCATGCAAGTTTTCATGTGATTCCGACGCTCCGGTGGTCTTCCTCCGGCGAAACCCTAGACCGAGGGCCCCGGATCGTCTACCCCTATAGCTTTCTCCGTACGAGGATAGCCCGGTTGACCTCTCTACTTGTTTTGGTTGTTTAGGACATATGTACATGGAGATCAAAGGTTGGGCCAACTTTGCCACATTCTAGGCCCCGGTTGTGACGGCGGCGGAGTTTCCACGTACAGATCCCATTTTACTAAGTGTTAACGCATGTCCGGGAAGGGGGTCACAACTGGGGCCTACACATGGCACCAACCAACCTTGCACGACTCTCACACACATATCCTAGGGGCACATGCAAGTTTTCATGTGATTCCGACGCTCTGGTGGTCTTCCTCCGGCGAAACCCTAGACCGAGGGCCCCGGATCGTCTACCCCTATAGCTTTCTCCGTACGAGGATAGCCCGGTGGACCTCTCTACTTTTTTTGGTTTTTTAGGACATATGTACATGGAGATCAAAGGTTGGGCCAACTTTGCCACATTCTAGGCCCCGGTTGTGACGCGGCGGGAGTTTCCACGTACAGATCCACATTTTACTAAGTGTTAACGCATGTCGGGAAGGGGGTCACACCTGGGGCCTACACATGGCACCTACCAACCTTGCACCACTCTCACACACATATCCTAGGGGCACATGCAAGTTTTCATGTGATTCCGACGCTCCGGTAGTCTTCCTCCCGTGAAACCCTAGACAGGGGCCCCGGATCGTCTACCCCTATAGCTTTCTTCGTACGGATAGCCCGGTGGACCTCTCTACTTTTTTTGGTTTTTTAGGACATATGTACATGGAGAGCAAAGGTTGGGCCACTTTGCCACATTCTAGGCCCCGGTTGTGATGTGGCGGGAGTTTCCACGTACAGATCCAACATTTACTAAGTGTTAACGCATGTCCGGGAAGGGGGTCACAACTGGGCCTACACATGGCACCTACCAACCTTGCACGACTCTCACACACATATCCTAGGGGCACATGCAAGTTTCATGTGATTCCGACGCTCCGGGGTCTTCCTCCGGCGCCCTAGACCGAGGGCCCCGGATCGTCTACCCTATAGCTTTCTCCGTACGAGGATAGCCCGGTGGACCTCTCTACTTGTTTTGGTTTGTTTAGGACATATGTACATGGAGATCAAAGGTTGGGCCAACTTTGCCACATTCTAGGCCCCGGTTGTGACGCGGCGGGAGTTTCCACGTACAGATCCAACATTTTACTAAGTGTTAACGCATGTCCGGAAGGGGGTCACACCTGGGGCCTACACATGGCACCTACCAACCTTGCACCACTCTCGACACACAGTATCCTAGGGGCACATGCAAGTTTTTCATGTAATTTCCGACGCTCCGGTAGGTCTTCCTCCGGTGGAATCCCTAGAACGAGGTGGGCCCGGATCGTATAGCCCCGTATAGCTTTCTCCGTACGAGGAGTAGCCCGGATGGACTCTCTACTTGTTTTTGTTTTTTTTCAGTAACATATGTACAATGGGAGAGCACAGGGTGGGGCCAACTTTGCCACATTCTAGGCCCCGGTTTAGCTGATGTGGCAGGGAGGTTTCCACGTACAGTATCCTAACATATTATACTAAGTGTTACGCCTATGTCCCGGGAAAGGGGGATCACACAACTGGGAGCCCTCACCACTTGGCACCTACCAACCTTGCACGACTCTCACACAACCTATCCTAGGGGCAACAGTGCAAGTTTTCATGTGATTCCGACCTGCTCCGGTGGTCTTCCTTCCGGTGAAACCCTAGACCGAGGGACCCAGGATCGTCTACCCCTACTAGCTATCTCCTGTACGAGGATAGCCCGGTGACCTCTCTACTTGTTTGGTTTGTTTAGGACATATGTACATGGATATAAAGGTTGGGCCAACTTTGCCACATTCTAGGCCCCTGGTTGTGATGTGGCAGGAGTTTCCACGTACAGATCCAACATTTTACTAAGTGTTAACGCATGTCCGTGAAGGGGGTCACACTGGGGCCTACACATGGCACCTACCAACCTTGCACGACTCTCACACACATATTCCTAGGGGCACATGCAAGTTTTCATGTGATTCCGACTGCTCTCGGTGGTCTTCCTCCGGCGAAACCCCTAGAACCGAGGGCCCCAGGATCGTCTACCCCTATAGCTTTCTCCGTACGAGGATAGCCCGTATGGACCTCTCTACTTGTTTGGTTTTGTTAGGACATATGTACATGGAGATCAAAGGTTGGGCCAACTTTGCCACAGTCTAGGCCCCGGTTGTGATGTGGCGGGAGTTTCCACGTATAGATCCAAGCATTTTACTAAGTGTTAACGCAATGTCCGGGAAGGGGGTCACCACTGGGCCTACACATGGGCACCTACCAACCTTGCACACTCTCACACACATATCCTAGGGGCACATGCAAGTTTTCTCATGTGATTCCGACGCTCCTGTGGTCTTCCTCGTGAAACCCTAGACGAGGGGCCCCCGATCGTCTACCCATAGCTTCTCCCGTACGAGGATAGCCCGGTGGACCTCTCGACTTGTTTTGGTTTAGTTAGGACATATGTACATGGAGATCAAAGGTTGGGCCAACTTTGCCACATTCTATGCCCCTGTTGTGATCAGCGGCGGAGTTTCCACGTACCGATCCAACATTTTACTAAGTGTTAACGCATGTCGGAAAGGGGGGTCACAACTGGGCCTACACATGGCACCTACCAACCTTGCACCACTCTCACACACATATCCTAGGGGCACATGCAAGTTTTACATGTGATTCCGACGCTCCGTGTCGGTCTTCCTCCGGCGAAACCCTAGACCGAGGGCCCCGGATCGTCTAGTCACCTATAGCTTTCCTCCGTACGAGATAGCCCGGTGGACCTCTCTACTGTTTTGGTTTGTTTTAGGACATATGTACATGGAGATCAAAGGTTGGGCCAACTTGGCCCCATTCTAGGCCCCGGTTGTGATGTGGCAGGAGTTTCCACAGTACAGATCCAACATTTTACTAAGTGTTAACGCATGTCCGGGAAGGGGGGTCACAACTGGGGCCTACACATGGCACCTACCAACCTTGCACGACTCTCACACACATATCCTAGGGGCACATGCAAGTTTTCATGTGATTCCGACGCTCTCGGTGGTCTTCCTCCGGCGAAACCCTAGACCGAGGCCCCGGATCGTCTACCCCTATAGCTTTCTCCGTACGAGGATAGCCGCGGTGGACCTCTCTACTTGTTTTGGTTTGTTTAGGACATATGTACATGGAGATCAAAGGTTGGGCCAACTTTGCCACATTCTAGGCCCCGGTTGTGACTCGGCGGGAGTTTCCACGTACAGATCCAGGATTTTACTAAGTGTTAACGCATTCCGGCAAGGGGGTCACACCTGGGGCCTACACATGGCACCTACCAACCTTGCACCACTCTCACACACATATCCTAGGGGCACATGCAAGTTTTCATGTGATTCCGACGCTCCGGTAGTCTTCCTCCGGTGAAACCCTAGACAGGGGCCCCGGATCGTCTACCCCTATAACTATCTCCGTACGAGAGTAGCCCGGTGGACCTCTCTACTTGTTTTGGTTTTTTAGGACATATGTACATGGAGAGCAAAGGTTGGGCCAACTTTGCCACATTCTAGGCCCCGGTTGTGACGCGGCGGGAGTTTCCACGTACAGATCCAACATTTTACTAAGTGTTAACGCATGTCCAGGAAGGGGGTCACAACTGGGGCCTACACATGGCACCTACCAACCTTGCACCACTCTCACACACATATCCTAGGGGCACATGCAAGTTTTCATGTGATTCCGACGCTCCGGTGGTCTTCCTCCGGCGAAACCCTAGACCGAGGGCCCCGGATAATCTGCCCCTAATGATCTTTTTTCCTTACAGGATAGCCCGGTGGACCTCCTCTACTTGTTTTTGGTTTGTTTAGGACATATGTGCATGGAGAGAAAGGCTGGCCAACCTTGCCACATTCTAGGCCTGGTTGTGGAATGTGCGGGAGTTTCCAAGTACAGATCCAATATTTTACTAAGTGTTAACGCATGTTCCGGGAAGGGGGTCACAACTAGGGGCCTACACATGGCACCTACCAACCTTGCACCACTCTCACACACATATCCTAGGGGCACATGCAAGTTTTCATGTGATTCCGACGCTCCGGTGGTCTTCCTCCGGCGAAACCCTAGACCGATGGCCCCGGATAGTCTTGCCCCTATAGCTTTTTCCTTACAGGATAGCCCGGTGGGACCTCTCTACTGTTTTGGTTTGTTTAGGACATATGTACATGGAGAGCAAAAGGTTGGGCCAACTTTGCCACATTCTAGGCCCGTTGTGATGTGGCGGGAGTTTCCACGTACAGATCCAACATTTTACTAAGTGTTAACGCATGTCCGGGAAGGGGGTCACAACTAGGGGCCTACACATGGCACCTACCAACCTTGCACGACTCTCACACACATATCCTAGGGGCACATGCAAGTTTTCATGTGATTCCGACGCTCCGGTGGTCTTCCTCCGGCGAAACCCTAGACCGAGGGCCCCGGATCGTCTACCCCTATAGCTTTCTCCGTACGAGGATAGCCCGGTGGACCTCTCTACTTGTTTTGGTTTGTTTAGGACATATGTACATGGAGATCAAAGGTTGGGCCAACTTTGCCACATTCTAGGCCCCGTTGTGATGTGGCGGGAGTTTCCACGTACAGATCCAACATTTACTAAGTGTTAACGCATGTCCGGGAAGGGGGTCACACCTGGGGCCTAACATGGCACCTACCAACCTTGCACGACTCTCACACACATATCCTAGGGGCACATGCAAGTTTCATAGTGATTCCGACGCTCCGGTGGTCTTCCTCCGGTGAAACCCTAGACCGAGGGCCCCTGGATCGTCTACCCCTATAGCTTTCTCCGTACGAGGATAGCCCGGTGGACCTCTCTACTTGTTTGGTTTGTTTAGGACATATGTACATGGAGATCAAAGGTTGGGCCAACTTTGCCACATTCTAGGCCCCGTTGTGATGTGCGGGAGTTTCCACGTACAGATCCAACATTTTACTAAGTGTTAACGCATGTCCGGGAAGGGGGTCACACCTGGGGCCTACACATGGCACCTACCAACCTTGCACGACTCTCACACACATATCCTAGGGGCACATGCAAGTTTTCATGTGATTCCGACGCTCTATGGTCTTCCTCCGGCGAAACCTAGACCGAGGGCCCCGGATCGTCTACCCCTATAGCTTTCTCCGTACGAGGATAGCCCGTGGAACCTCTCTACTTGTTTTGGTTTGTTTAGGACATATGTACATGGAGATCAAAGGTTGGGCCAACTTTTCCACATTCTAGGCCCCGGTTGCGACTGTGGCGGGAGTTTCCACGTACAGATCCAACATTTTACTAAGTGTTAACGCATGTCCGGAAGGGGGTCACAACTGGGCCTACACATGGCACCTACCCACCTTGCACCGACTCTCACACACATATCCTAGGGGCACATGCAAGTTTTCATGTGATTCCGACGCTCCGGTGGTCTTCCTCCGGCGAAACCCTAGACCGAGGGCCCCGGATCGTCTACCCCTATATCTTTCTCCGTACGAGGATAGCCCGGTGGACCTCTCTACTTGTTTGGTTTGTTTAGGACATATGTACATGGAGAGCAAAGGTTGGGCCAACTTTGCCACATTCTAGGCCCCGGTTGTGATGTGGCGGGAGTTTCCACGTACAGATCCAACATTTTACTAAGTGTTAACGCATGTCCGGGAAGGGGGTCACAACTGGGGCCTACACATGGCACCTACCAACCTTGCACCACTCTCACACACATATCCTAGGGGCACATGCAAGTTTTCATGTGATTCCGACGCTCTCGGTGGTCTTCCTCCGGCGAAACCCTAGACCGAGGGCCCCGGATCGTTCTACCCCTATAGCTTTCTCCGTACGAGGATAGCCCGGTGGACCTCTCTACTTGTTTTGGTTTGTTTAGGACATATGTACATGGAGATCAAAGGTTGGGCCAACTTTGCCACATTCTAGGCCCGGTTGTGATGTGGCGGGAGTTTCCACGTACAGATCCAACATTTTACTAAGTGTTAACGCATGTCCGGGAAGGGGGTCACACCTGGGGCCTACACATGGCACCTACCAACCTTGCACGACTCTCACACACATATCCTAGGGGCACATGCAAGTTTTCATGTGATTCCGACGCTCCGGTGGTCTTCCTCCGGCGAAACCCTAGACCGAGGGGCCCCGGATCGTCTACCCCTATACTTTCTCCGTACGAGGATAGCCCGGTGGACCTCTCTACTTGTTTTGGTTTGTTTAGGACATATGTACATGGAGATCAAAGGTTGGGCCAACTTTGCCACATTCTAGGCCCCGGTTGTGATGTGGCGGGAGTTTCCACGTACAGATCCAACATTTTACTAAGTGTTAACGCATGTCCGGGAAGGGGGTCACAACTGGGGCCTACACATGGCACCTACCAACCTTGCACGACTCTCACACACATATCCTAGGGGCACATGCAAGTTTTCATGTGATTCCGACGCTCTCGGTGGTCTTCCTCCGGCGAAACCCTAGACCGAGGGCCCCGGATCGTCTACCCCTATAGCTTTCTCCGTACGAGGATAGCCCGGTGGACCTCTCTACTTGTTTTGGTTTGTTTAGGACATATGTACATGGAGATCAAAGGTTGGGCCAACTTTGCCACATTCTAGGCCCCGGTTGTGACGCTGGCGGGAGTTTCCACGTACAGATCCACGATTTTACTAAGTGTTAACGCATGTCCGGCAAGGGGGTCACACCTGGGGCCTACACATGGCACCTACCAACCTTGCACCACTCTCACACACATATCCTAGGGGCACATGCAAGTTTTCATGTGATTCCGACGCTCCGGTGGTCTTCCTCCGGCGAAACCCTAGACCGAGGGCCCGGATCGTCTACCCCTATAGCTTTCTCCGTACGAGGATAGCCCGGTGGCCTCTCTACTTGTTTTGGTTTGTTTAGGACATATGTACATGGAGAGCAAAGGTTGGGCCAACTTTGCCACATTCTAGGCCCGGTTGTGATGTGGCGGGAGTTTCCACGTATAGATCCAACATTTTACTAAGTGTTAACGCATGTCCGGGAAGGGGGTCACAACTGGGGCCTACACATGGCACCTACCAACCTTGCACGACTCTCACACACATATCCTAGGGGCACATGCAAGTTTTCATGTGATTCCGACGCTCCGTGGTCTTCCTCCGGCGAAACCCTAGACCGAGGGCCCCGGATCGTCTACCCCTATAGCTTTCTCCGTACGAGGATAGCCCGGTGGACCTCTCTACTTGATTTTGGTTGTTTAGGACATATGTACATGGAGATCAAAGGTTGGGCCAACTTTGCCACATTCTAGGCCCGGTTGTGATGTGGCGGGAGTTTCCACGTACAGATCCAACATTTTACTAAGTGTTAACGCATGTCGGGAAGGGGGTCACAACTGGGGCCTACACATGGCACCTACCAACCTTGCACAACTCTCACACACATATCCTAGGGGCACATGCAAGTTTTCATGTGATTCCGACGCTCCGGTGGTCTTCCTCCGGCGAAACCCTAGACCGAGGGCCCCGGATCGTCTACCCCTATAGCTTTCTCCGTACGAGGATAGCCCGGTGGACCTCTCTACTTGTTTTGGTTTGTTTAGGACATATGTACATGGAGATCAAAGGTTGGGCCAACTTTGCCACATTCTAGGCCCCGGTTGTGATCGGCGGGAGTTTCCACGTACAGATCCAGACATTTTACTAAGTGTTAACGCATGTCCGGGAAGGGGGTCACAACTGGGGCCTACACATGGCACCTACCAACCTTGCACGACTCTCACACACATATCCTAGGGGCACATGCAAGTTTTCATGTGATTCCGACGCTCCGGTGGTCTTCCTCCGGCGAAACCCTAGACCGAGGGCCCCGGATCGTCTACCCCTATAGCTTTCTCCGTACGAGGATAGCCCGGTGGACCTCTCTACTTGTTTTGGTTTGTTTAGGACATATGTACATGGAGATCAAAGGTTGGGCCAACTTTGCCACATTCTAGGCCCCGGTTGTGATGTGGCGGGAGTTTCCACGTACAGATCCAACATTTTACTAAGTGTTAACGCATGTCCGGGAAGGGGGTCACAACTGGGGCCTACACATGGCACCTACCAACCTTGCACGACTCTCACACACATATCCTAGGGGCACATGCAAGTTTTCATGTGATTCCGACGCTCTCGGTGGTCTTCCTCCGGCGAAACCCTAGACCGAGGGCCCGGATCGTCTACCCCTATAGCTTTCTCCGTACGAGGATAGCCCGGTGGACCTCTCTACTTGTTTTGGTTTGTTTAGGACATATGTACATGGAGATCAAAGGTTGGGCCAACTTTGCCACATTCTAGGCCCCGGTTGTGATGTGGCGGGAGTTTCCACGTACAGATCCAACATTTTACTAAGTGTTAACGCATGTCCGGGAAGGGGGTCACAACTGGGGCCTACACATGGCACCTACCAACCTTGCACGACTCTCACACACATATCCTAGGGGCACATGCAAGTTTTCATGTGATTCCGACGCTCCGGTGGTCTTCCTCCGGCGAAACCCTAGACCGAGGGCCCCGGATCGTCTACCCCTATAGCTTTCTCCGTACGAGGATAGCCCGGTGGACCTCTCTACTTGTTTTGGTTTGTTTAGGACATATGTACATGGAGATCAAAGGTTGGGCCAACTTTGCCACATTCTAGGCCCGGTTGTGATGTGGCGGGAGTTTCCACGTACAGATCCAACATTTTACTAAGTGTTAACGCATGTCGGGAAGGGGGTCACAACTGGGGCCTACACATGGCACCTACCAACCTTGCACGACTCTCACACACATATCCTAGGGGCACATGCAAGTTTTCATGTGATTCCGACGCTCCGGTGGTCTTCCTCCGGCGAAACCCTAGACCGAGGGGCCCCGGATCGTCTACCCCTATAGCTTTCTCCGTACGAGGATAGCCCGGTGGACCTCTCTACTTGTTTTGGTTTGTTTAGGACATATGTACATGGAGATCAAAGGTTGGGCCAACTTTGCCACATTCTAGGCCCCGGTTGTGACGGTGAGGAGTTTCCACGTACAGATCCAGGATTTTACTAAGTGTTAACGCATGTCTGGGAAGGGGGTCACAACTGGGGCCTACACATGGCACCTACAACCTTGCACGACTCTCACACACATATCCTAGGGGCACATGCAAGTTTTCATGTGATTCCGACGCTCCGGTGGTCTTCCTCCGGCTGAAACCCTAGACCGAGGGCCCCGGATCGTCTACCCCTATAGCTTTCTCCGTACGAGGATAGCCCGGTGGACCTCTCTACTTGTTTTGGTTTGTTTAGGACATATGTACATGGAGATCAAAGGTTGGGCCAACTTTGCCACATTCTAGGCCCCGGTTGTGATGTGGCGGGAGTTTCCACGTACAGATCCAACATTTTACTAAGTGTTAACGCATGTCCGGGAAGGGGGTCACAACTGGGGCCTACACATGGCACCTACCAACCTTGCACCACTCTCACACACATATCCTAGGGGCACATGCAAGTTTTCATGTGATTCCGACGCTCCGGTGGTCTTCCTCCGGCGAAACCCTAGACCGAGGGCCCCGGATCGTCTACCCCTATAGCTTTCTCCGTACGAGGATAGCCCGGTGGACCTCTCTACTTGTTTTGGTTTGTTTAGGACATATGTACATGGAGATCAAAGGTTGGGCCAACTTTGCCACATTCTAGGCCCCGGTTGTGATGTGGCGGGAGTTTCCACGTACAGATCCAACATTTTACTAAGTGTTAACGCATGTCCGGGAAGGGGGTCACAACTGGGGCCTACACATGGCACCTACCAACCTTGCACGACTCTCACACACATATCCTAGGGGCACATGCAAGTTTTCATGTGATTCCGACGCTCCGGTGGTCTTCCTCCGGCGAAACCCTAGACCGAGGGCCCCGGATCGTCTACCCCTATAGCTTTCTCCGTACGAGGATAGCCCGGTGGACCTCTCTACTTGTTTTGGTTTGTTTAGGACATATGTACATGGAGATCAAAGGTTGGGCCAACTTTGCCACATTCTAGGCCCCGGTTGTGATGTGGCGGGAGTTTCCACGTACAGATCCAACATTTTACTAAGTGTTAACGCATGTCTGGGAAGGGGGTCACAACTGGGGCCTACACATGGCACCTACCAACCTTGCACGACTCTCACACACATATCCTAGGGGCACATGCAAGTTTTCATGTGATTCCGACGCTCCGGTGGTCTTCCTCCGGCGAAACCCTAGACCGAGGGCCCCGGATCGTCTACCCCTATAGCTTTCTCCGTACGAGGATAGCCCGGTGGACCTCTCTACTTGTTTTGGTTTGTTTAGGACATATGTACATGGAGATCAAAGGTTGGGCCACTTTGCCACATTCTAGCCCCGGTTGTGACGCGGCGGGAGTTTCCACGTACAGATCCAAGATTTTACTAAGTGTTAAAGCATGTCCGGGAAGGGGTCACACCTGGGCCTACACATGGCACCTACCAACCTTGCACCACTCTCACACACATATCCTAGCGGCACATGCAGTTTTCATGTGATTCCGACGCTCCGGTAGGTCTTCCTCCGGTGAAACCCTAGACCGAGGGCCCCGGATCGTCTACCCTATAGCTATCTCCGTACGAGAGTAGCCCGGTGGCACCTCTCTACTTGTTTTGGTTTGTTAGGACATATGTACATGGAGATCAAAGGTTGGGCCAACTTTGCCACATTCTAGGCCCCGGTTGTGATGTGGCGGGAGTTTCACGTCCAGATCCACATTTACTAAGTGTTAACGCATGTCCTGGGAAGGGGGTCACAACTGGGGCCTACACATGGCACCTACCAACCTTGCACGACTCTCACACACATATCCTAGGGGCACATGCAAGTTTTCATGTGATTCCGACGCTCCGGTGGTCTTCCTCCGGCGAAACCCTAGACCGAGGGCCCCGGATCGTCTACCCCTATAGCTTTCTCCGTACGAGGATAGCCCGGTGGACCTCTCTACTTGTTTGGTTTGTTTAGGACATATGTACATGGAGATCAAAGGTTGGGCCAACTTTGCCACATTCTAGGCCCCGGTTGTGACGTGGCGGGAGTTTCCACGTACTAGATCCAACATTTTACTAAGTGTTAACGCATGTCCGGCAAGGGGGTCACACCTGGGGCCTACACATGGCACCTACCAACCTTGCACGACTCTCACACACATATCCTAGGGGCACATGCAAGTTTTCATGTGATTCCGACGCTCCGGTGGTCTTCCTCCGGTGAAACCCTAGACCGAGGGCCCCGGATCGTCTACCCCTATAGCTTTCTCCGTACGAGGATAGCCCGGTGGACCTCTCTACTTGTTTTGGTTTGTTTAGGACATATGTACATGGAGAGCAAAGGTTGGGCCAACTTTGCCACATTCTAGGCCCGGTTGTGATGTGGCGGGAGTTTCCACGTACAGATCCAACATTTTACTAAGTGTTAACGCATGTCCGGAAGGGGGTCACAACTGGGGCCTACACATGGCACCTACCAACCTTGCACGACTCTCACACACATATCCTAGGGCACATGCAAGTTTTCATGTGATTCCGACGCTCCGGTGGTCTTCCTCCGGCGAAACCCTAGACCGAGGGCCCCGGATCGTCTACCCCTATAGCTTTTCTCCGTACGAGGATAGCCCGGTGGACCTCTCTACTTGTTTTGGTTTGTTTAGGACATATGTACATGGAGATCAAAGGTTGGGCCAACTTTGCCACATTCTAGGCCCGGTTGTGATGTGGCGGGAGTTTCCACGTACAGATCCAACATTTTACTAAGTGTTAACGCATGTCCGGGAAGGGGGTCACAACTGGGGCCTACACATGGCACCTACCAACCTTGCACCACTCTCACACACATATCCTAGGGGCACATGCAAGTTTTCATGTGATTCCGACGCTCCGGTGGTCTTCCTCCGGCGAAACCCTAGACCGAGGGCCCCGGATCGTCTACCCCTATAGCTTTCTCCGTACGAGGATAGCCCGGTGGACCTCTCTACTTGTTTTGGTTTGTTTAGGACATATGTACATGGAGATCAAAGGTTGGGCCAACTTTGCCACATTCTAGGCCCGGTTGTGATGTGGCGGGAGTTTCCACGTACAGATCCAACATTTTACTAAGTGTTAACGCATGTCCGGGAAGGGGGGTCACAACTGGGGCCTACACATGGCACCTACCAACCTTGCACGACTCTCACACACATATCCTAGGGGCACATGCAAGTTTTCATGTGATTCCGACGCTCCGGTGGTCTTCCTCCGGCGAAACCCTAGACCGAGGGCCCCGGATCGTCTACCCCTATAGCTTTCTCCGTACGAGGATAGCCCGGTGGACCTCTCTACTTGTTTTGGTTTGTTTAGGACATATGTACATGGAGATCAAAGGTTGGGCCAACTTTTCCACATTCTAGGCCCCGGTTGTGACGTCGGCGGAGTTTCCACGTACAGATCCAGGATTTTACTAAGTGTTAACGCAATGTCCGGCAAGGGGGTCACACCTGGGGCCTACACATGGCACCTACCAACCTTGCACCGACTCTCACACACATATCCTAGGGGCACATGCAAGTTTTCATGTGATTCCGACGCTCCGGTGGTCTTCCTCCGGCGAAACCCTAGACCGAGGGCCCCGGATCGTCTACCCCTATAGCTTATCTCCGTACGAGGATAGCCCGGTGGACCTCTCTACTTGTTTTGGTTTGTTTAGGACATATGTACATGGAGATCAAAGGTTGGGCCAACTTTGCCACATTCTAGGCCCCGGTTGTGACGCGGCGGGAGTTTCCACGTACAGATCCAACATTTTACTAAGTGTTAACGCATGTCCGGGAAGGGGGTCACAACTAGGGCCTACACATGGCACCTACCAACCTTGCCACCACTCTCACACACATATCCTAGGGGCACATGCAAGTTTTCATGTGATTCCGACGCTCCGGTAGTCTTCCTCCGGCGAAACCCTAGACGAGGGCCCCGGATCGTCTACCCCTATAGCTTTCTCCGTACGAGGATAGCCCGGTGGACCTCTCTACTTGTTTTGGTTTGTTTAGGACATATGTACATGGAGAGCAAAGGTTGGGCCCAACTTTGCCACATTCTAGGCCCCGGTTGTGATGTGGCGGGAGTTTCCACGTACAGATCCAACATTTTACTAAGTGTTAACGCATGTCCGGGAAGGGGGTCACAACTGGGGCCTACACATGGCACCTACCAACCTTGCACGACTCTCACACACATATCCTAGGGGCACATGCAAGTTTTCATGTGATTCCGACGCTCCTGGTGGTCTTCCTCCGCGAAACCCTAGACCGAGGGCCCCGGATCGTCTACCCCTATAGCTTTCTCCGTACGAGGATAGCCCGGTGGACCTCTCTACTTGTTTTGGTTTGTTTAGGACATATGTACATGGAGATCAAAGGTTGGGCCAACTTTGCCACATTCTAGGCCCGGTTGTGATGTGGCGGGAGTTTCCACGTACAGATCCAACATTTTACTAAGTGTTAACGCATGTCCGGTAAGGGGGTCACACTGGGCCTACACATGGCACCTACCAACCTTGCACGACTCTCACACACATATCCTAGGGGCACATGCAAGTTTTCATGTGATTCCGACGCTCCGGTGGTCTTCCTCCGGCGAAACCCTAGACCGAGGGCCCGGATCGTCTACCCCTATAGCTTTCTCCGTACGAGGATAGCCCGGTGGACCTCTCTACTTGTTTTGGTTTGTTTAGGACATATGTACATGGAGATCAAAGGTTGGGCCAACTTTGCCACATTCTAGGCCCCGGTTGTGATGGGGAGGGAGTTTTCCACGTACTAGATCCAACATTTTACTAAGTGTTAATCGCATGTCCTGGGAAGGGGGTCACAACTGGGGCCCTACACATGGCACCTACCGAACCTTGCCACGACTCTCACACACATATCCTAGGGGCACATGCAAGTTTTCATGTGATTCCGACGCTCTGTGGTCTTCCTCCGGCGAAACCCTAGACCGAGGGCCCCGGATCGTCTACCCCTATAGCTTTCTCCGTACGAGGCATAGCGCGGTGGACCTCTCTACTTGTTTGAGTTTGTTTAGGACATATGTACATGGAGATCAAAGGTTGGGCCAACTTTTCCCACATTCTATGCTCCGGTTGTGACCGGGCGAGAGTTTCCCCGTACAGATCCAGGATTTTATAAGTGTTAACAGATTTTTTGGCAAGGGGGTCACACCTGGGGCCTACACTGGCACCTACCAACCCTTGCACACTCTCACACACATATCCTGGGGGCACCATGCAAGTTTTCATGTGATTCCGACGCTCCGGTAGTCTTCCTCGGTGAAACCCTAGGACAGGGGCCCCGGATCGTCTACCCCTATAACTATCTCCGTAGGAGAGTAGCCCGGTGGACCTCTTCTACTTGTTTTGGTTTTTAGGACATATGTACATGGAGAGCAATGGTGGGTCAACTTTGCCAACATTCTAGCCCCGGTTATGACGCGGCGGGGGAGTTTCCACGTACGATCCAACATTTTACTAAGTATTAACGCATGTCCAGGAAAGGGGGTCACAACTGGGGCCTACACATGGCACCTACCAACCTTTGCACCACTCTCACACACAATCCTAGGGGCAACATGCAAGTTTTCATGTGATTCCGACGCTCTGGTGGTCTTCCTCCGGCGAAACCCTAGACCGAGGGCCCCGGATAATCTGCCCCTATATCTTTTTTCCTTACGAGGATAGCCCGGTGGACCCTTCTCTACTGTTTTGGTTTGTTTAGGACATATGTGCATGGATAGAAAAGGCTGGGCCAACTTTGCCACATTCTAGGCCCTGGTTGTGATGTGGCAGGTAGTTTCCACGTACAGATCCAACATTTACTAAGTGTTAACGCATGTCCGGGAAGGGGGTCACAACTGGGGCCTACACATGGCACCTACCAACCTTAGCACGCACTCTCACACACATATCCTAGGGGCACATGCAAGTTTTCATGTGATTCCGACGCTCTCAGTGGTCTTCCTCCGGCGAAACCCTAGACTGAGGGCCCCGGATCGTCTACCCCTATAGCTTTCTCCGTACGAGGATAGCCCGGTGGACATCTCTATACTGTTTTGGTTTGTTTAGGACATATGTACATGGAGATCAAAGGTTGGGCAACTTTGCCACATTCTAGGCGCCCGGTTGGATGTGTGGCGGGAGTTCCACGTACAGATCCGAACATTTTACTAAGTGTTCACGCATGATCCTGGGAAGGGTGATCAACCCTGGGGCCTACACACTGGCACCCTACCAACCTTGATACCGACCTCTCACAGCACATATCCCTAGGGGCACATGCAAGTTTTCATGTGATTCCGACGCTCGGTGGTCTTCCTCCGGCGAAACCCTAGACCGAGGGCCCCGGATCGTCTACCCCTATAGCTTTCTCCGTACGAGGATAGCCCGGTGGACCTCTCTACTTGTTTTGGTTGTTTAGGACATATGTACATGGAGATCAAAGGTTGGCCAACTTTGCCACATTCTAGGGCCCGGTTGTGATGTGGCGGGGAGTTTCCACGTACAGATCCAACATTTTACTAAGTGTTAACGCATGTCGGGAAGGGGGTCACACTGGGGCCTACACATGGCACTACCAACCTTGCACGACTCTCACACACATATCCTAGGGGCACATGCAAGTTTCATGTGATTCGACGCTCTCATGGTCTTCCTCCGGCGAAACCCTAGACCGAGGGCCCTGGATCGTCTACCCCTATAGCTTTCTCCGTACGAGGATAGCCCGGTGGACCTCTCTACTTGTTTTGGTTGTTTAGGACATATGTACATGGAGAGCAAGGTTGGGCCAACTTTGCCACATTCTAGGCCCAGGTTGTGAATTGTGGCTGGGAGTTTCCACGTACAGATCTAACATTTTTAAAGTGAGTGTACAGCATGTCCGGAAGGGGTCACAACTAGGGCCTACACATGGCACCTACCAACCTTGCACGACCCTCTCACACACATAGCCTAGGGGCACATGACAAGTTTTCATGTGATTCCGAAGTCCTGTGGTCTTCACTCTGGCGAAACCCTTAGACAGAGGGCCCCGGCATTCGTCTACCCCTTAGCTTTCTCGTACGAGGCTAGCCCGGTGGGACCTCTTACTTGTTTCATTTTTTCGGACATATTTACATGGAGAAACAAAGGTTGGGGCAACTTTGCCCTATTCTAGGCCCTGGGTGTGATTGTGCGGAGTTTCACGTATAGATCCAGGATTTATAGTGTTAACGCATGTACCGGCAAGGGGGTCACACCTGGGGCCTACACATGGCACATAACAACCTGCACACTCTCTCACCATATCCTAGGGGCACATGCAAGTTTTCATGTGATTCCGACGCTCCGGTGGTCTTCCTCCGGCGAAACCCTAGACGGGGGCCCCGGATCGTCTACCCCTATAACTATCTCGTACGAGGTAGCCCGGTGGACCTCTCTACTTGTTTTGGTTGTTTAGGACATATGTACATGGAGATCAAAGGTTGGGCCAACTTTGCCACATTCTGGCCCCGGTTGTGATGCGGCGGGGTTTCCACGTACAGATCCAACATTTTACTAAGTGTTAACGCATGTCCAGGAAGGGGGTCACAACTGGGGCCTACACATGGCACCTACCAACCTTGCACCACTCTCACACACATATCCTAGGGGCACATGCAAGTTTTCATGTGATTCCGACGCTCCGGTGGTCTTCCTCCGGCGAAACCCTAGACCGAGGGCCCCGGATCGTCTACCCCTATAGCTTTTTCCGTACGAGGATAGCCCGGTGGACCTCTCTACTTGTTTTGGTTTGTTTAGGACATATGTACATGGAGATCAAAGGTTGGGCCAACTTTGCCACATTCTAGGCCCGGTTGTGATGTGGCGGGAGTTCCACGTACAGATCCAACATTTTACTAAGTGTTAACGCATGTCCGGGAAGGGGGTCACACACTGGGGCCTACACATGGCACCTACCAACCTTGCACCACTCTCACACACATATCCTAGGGGCACATGCAAGTTTTCATGTGATTCCGACGCTCCGGTGGTCTTCCTCCGGCGAAACCTAGACCGAGGGCCCGGATCGTCACCCCTATATTTTCCGTACGAGGATAGCCGGTGGACCTCTCTACTTGTTTTGGTTTGTTTAGGACATATGTACATGGAGAGAAAAGGTTGGGCCAACTTTGCCACATTCTAGGCCCGGTTGTGATGCGGCGGGAGTTTCCACGTACAGATCCAAGGATTTTACTAAGTGTTAACGCATGTCCGGGAAGGGGGTCACAACTGGGGCCTACACATGGCACCTACCAACCTTGCACCACTCTCACACACATATCCTAGGGGCACATGCAAGTTTCATGTGATTCCGACGCTCCGGTGGTCTTCCTCCGGCGAAACCCTAGAGGAGGCCCCGGATCGTCTACCCTATAGCTTTCTCCGTACGAGATAGCCGGTGGACTCTCTACTTGTTTTGGTTGTTAGGACATATGTACATGGAGATCAAAGGTTGGGCCAACTTGCCACATTCTAGGCCCGGTTGTGATGTGGCGGGAGTTTCCACGTACAGATCCAACATTTTACTAAGTGTTAACGCATGTCCGGGAAGGGGGTCACACCTGGGGCCTACACATGGCACCTACCAACCTTGCACGACTCTCACACACATATCCTAGGGGCACATGCAAGTTTTCATGTGATTCCGACGCTC
>CAJUXJ010001289.1:47426-79103 GCA_910589775.1 Avena eriantha
GGTCTAGGGTTTCGCCGGAGGAAGACACCGGAGCGTCGGAATCACATGAAAACTTGCATGTGCCCCTAGGATATGTGTGTGAGAGTGGTGGCAAGGTTGGTAGGTGCCATGTGTAGGCCCCAGTTGTGACCCCCCTTGCCGGACATGCGTTAACACTTAGTAAAATCCTGGATCTATGTCGTGGAACTCCCGCCGCGTCACAACCGGGGCCTAGAATGTGGCAAAGTTGGCCCAACCTTTGATCTCCATGTACATATGTCCTAAACAAAACAAAACAAGTAGAGAGTTCCACCGGGCTATCCCTCGTACGGAGAAAGCTATAGGGGTAGACGATCCAGGGCCTTCGGTCTAGGGTTTCGCCGGAGGAAGACCACCAGAGCGTCGAAATCACATGAAAACTTGCATGTGCCCTAGGATATGTGTGTGAGAGTGGTGCAAGGTTGGTAGGTGCCATGTGTAGGCCCCAGTTGTGACCCCCTTTCCCGACATGCGTTAACACTTAGTAAAATGTTGGATCTATACGTGGAAACTCCGCCCAATCACAACCGGGGCCTAGAATGTGGCAAAGTTGGCCCAACCTTTGATCTCCATCTACATATGTCCTAAACAAACCAAACAAGTAGAGAGGTCCACCGGGCTATCCTCGTACGGAGAAAGCTATAGGGGTAGACGATCCAGGGCCCTCGGTCTAGGGTTCACCGGAGGAAGACCACGAGAGCGTCGGAATCACATGAAAACATGCATGTGCCCCTAGGATATGTGTGTGAGAGTGGTGCAAGGTTGGTAGGTGCCATGTGTAGGCCCCAGGTGTGACCCCCTTGCCGGACATGCGTTAACACTTAGTAAAATCCTGGATCTATACGTGGAAACTCCCGCCGCGTCACAACCGGGGCCTAGAATGTGGCCAAGTTGGCCCAACCTTTGATCTCCATGTACATATGTCCTAAAAAAACCAAAACAAGTAGAGAGGTCCACCGGGCTATCCTCGTATGGAGAAAGCTATAGGGGTAGACGATCCTAGGGCCCCTCGGTCTAGGGTTTAGCCGGAGGAAGACCACCGGAGCGTCGGAATCACATGAAACTTGCATGTGCCCCTAGGATATGTGTGTGCGAGTGGTGCAAGGTTGGTAGGTGCCATGTGTAGGCCCCATTTGTGACCCCCTTCCCGGACATGCGTTAACACTTAGTAAAATGCTGGATCTGTACGTGGAAACTCCCGCCACATCACAACCGGGGCCTAGAATGTGGCAAAGTTGGCCCAACCTTTGATCTCCATGTACATATGTCCTAAACAAACCAAAACAAGTAGAGAGGTCCACCGGGCTATCCTCGTACAGAGAAAGCTATAGGAGTAGACGATCCAGGGCCCACGGTCTAGGGTTTCGCCGGAGGAAGACCACGAGAGCGTCGGAATCACATGAAAACTTGCATGCGCCCCTAGGATATGTCTGTGAGAGTGGTGCAAGGTTGGTAGGTGCCATGTGTAGGCCCCAGGTGTGACCCCCTTGCCGGACATGCGTTAACACTTAATAAAATCCTGGATATATACGTGGAAACTCCCGCAGCGTCACAACCGGGGCCTAGAATGTGGCAAAGTTGCCCCAACCTTTGATCTCCATATACATATGTCCTAAAAAACCAAAACAAGTAGAGAGGTCCACCGGGCTATCCTCGTACGGAGAAAGCTATAGGGGTAGACGATCCGGGGCCCTCGGTATAGGGTTTCGCCGGAGGAAGACCACCGGAGCGTCGGAATCACATGAAAACTTGCATGTGCCCCTAGGATATGTGTGTGAGAGTCGTGCAAGGTTGGTAGGTGCCATGTGTAAGGCCCCAGTTGTGACCCCCTTCCCGGACATGCGTTAACACTTAGTAAAATGTTAGATCGGTACGTGGAAACTCCCGCCACATCACAACCGGGGCCTAGAATGTGGCAAAGTTGGCCCAACCATTGCTCTCCATGTACATATGTCTAAAAAACCAAAACAAGTAGAGATGTCCACCGGCCTACTCTCGTACGGAGATAGTTATAGGGGTAGACGATCCGGGCCCCCTGTCTAGGGTTTCAGCCGGAGGAAGACTACCGGAGCGTCGGAATCACATGAAAACTTGCATGTGCCCCTAGGATATGTGTGTGAGAGTGGTGCAAGGTTGGTAGGTGCCATGTGTAGGCCCCAGGTGTGACCCCCTTGCCGGACATGCGTTAACACTTAGTAAAATCCTGGATCTATACATGGAAACTCCCGCCGCGTCACAACCGGGGCCTAGAATGTGGCAAAGTTGGCCCAACCTTTGATCTCCATGTACATATGTCCTAAACAAACCAAAACAAGTAGAGAGGTCCACCGGGCTATCCTCGTACAGAAGAAAGCTATAGGGGTAGACGATCCAGGGCCCTTCGGTCTAGGGTTTCGCCGGAGGAAGACCACCAGAGCGTCGGAAATCACATGAAAACTTGCATGTGCCCCTAGGATATGTGTGTGAGAGTGGTGCAAGGTTGGTAGGTGCCATGTGTAGGCCCCAGTTGTGACCCCCTTCCCGGACATGCGTTAACACTTAGTAAAATCGTGGATCTATACGTGGAAACTCCCGCCAGCAGTCACAACCGGGGCCTAGAATGTGGCAAAGTTGGCCCAACCTTTGATCTCCATGTACATATGTCCTAAACAAACCAAAACAAGTAGAGAGGTCCACCGGGCTATCCTCGTACGGAGAAAGCTATAGGGGTAGACGATCCGGGCCTCGGTCTAGGGTTTCGCCGGAGGAAGACAACCAGAGTGTCGGAATCACATGAAAACTTGCATGTGCCCCTAGGATATGTGTGTGAGAGTGGTGCAAGGTTGTAGGTGCCATGTGTAGGCCCCAGTTGTGACCCCCTTCCCGGACATGCGTTAACACTTAGTAAAATGTTGGATCTATACGTGGAAACTCCCGCCACATCACAACCGGGGCCTAGAATGTGGCAAAGTTGGCCCAACCTTTGATCTCCATGCTACATATGTCCTAAACAAACCAAAACAAGTAGAGAGGTCCACCGGGCTATCCTCGTACGGAGAAAGCTATAGGGGTAGACGATCCAGGGCCCTCGGTCTAGGGTTTCACTGGAGGAAGACCACGAGAGCGTCGGAATCACATGAAAACTTGCATGTGCCCCTAGGATATGTGTGTGAGAGTGTGCCAAGGTTGGTAGGTGCCATGTGTAGGCCCTAGGTGTGACCCCCTTGCCGGACATGCGTTAACACTTAGTAAAATCCTGGATCTATACGTGGAAACTCCCGCAGCGTCACAACCGGGGCCTAGAATGTGGCCAAGTTGGCCCAACCTTTGATCTCCATGTACATATGTCCTAAAAAACCAAAACAAGTAGAGAGGTCCACCGGGCTATCCTCGTACGGAGAAAGCTATAGGGGTAGACGATCCAGGGCCCTCGGTCTAGGGTTTCGCCGGAGGAAGACCACAGAGCGTCGGAATCACATGAAAACTTGCATGTGCCCCTAGGATATGTGTGTGCGAGTGGTGCAAGGTTGGTAGGTGCCATGTGTAGGCCCCAGTTGTGACCCCCTTCCCGGACATGCGTTAACACTTAGTAAAATGTTGGATCTGTACGTGGAAACTCCCGCCACATCACAACCGGGGCCTAGAATGTGGCAAAGTTGGCCCAACCTTTGATCTCCATGTACATATGTCCTAAACAAACCAAAACAAGTAGAGAGGTCCACCGGGCTATCCTCGTACAGAGAAAGCTATAGGAGTAGACGATCCTAGGGCCCACGGTCTAGGGTTTCGCCGGAGGAAGACCACGAGAGCGTCGGAATCACATGAAAACTTGCATGCGCCCCTAGGATATGTCTGTGAGAGTGGTGCAAGGTTGGTAGGTGCCATGTGTAGGCCCCAGGTGTGACCCCCTTGCCGGACATGCGTTAACACTTAATAAAATCCTGGATCTATACGTGGAAACTCCCGCAGCGTCACAACCGGGGCCTAGAATGTGGCAAAGTTGCCCCAACCTTTGATCTCCATATACATATGTCCTAAAAAAACCAAAACAAGTAGAGAGGTCCACCGGGCTATCCTCGTACGGAGAAAGCTATAGGGGTAGACGATCCGGGGCCCTCGGTATAGGGTTTCGCCGGAGGAAGACCACAGGAGCGTCGGAATCACATGAAAACTTGCATGTGCCCCTAGGATATGTGTGTGAGAGTCGTGCAAGGTTGGTAGGTGCCATGTGAAGGCCCCAGTTGTGACCCCCTTCCCGGACATGCGTTAACACTTAGTAAAATGTTAGATCGGTACGTGGAAACTCCCGCCACATCACAACCGGGGCCTAGAATGTGGCAAAGTTGGCCCAACCATTGCTCTCCATGTACATATGTTCTAAAAAAACCAAAACAAGTAGAGATGTCCACCGGCCTACTCTCGTACGGAGATAGTTATAGGGGTAGACGATCCTGGGCCCCCTGTCTAGGGTTTCACCGGAGGAAGACTACCGGAGCGTCGGAATCACATGAAAACTTGCATGTGCCCCTAGGATATGTGTGTGAGAGTGGTGCAAGGTTGGTAGGTGCTATGTGTAGGCCCCAGGTGTGACCTCCTTGCCGGACATGCGTTAACACTTAGTAAAATCCTAGATCTATACATGGAAACTCCCGCCGCGTCACAACCGGGGCCTAGAATGTGGCAAAATTGGCCCAACCTTTGATCTCCATGTACATATGTCCTAAACAAACCAAAACAAGTAGAGAGGTCTACCGGGCTATCCTCGTACAAAGAAAGCTATAGGGGTAGACGATCCAGGGCCTTCGGTCTAGGGTTTCGCCGGAGGAAGACCACCAGAGCGTTGAAATCACATGAAAACTTGCATGTGCCCCTAGTATATGTGTGTGCGAGTGGTTCAAGGTTTGTAGGTTCCATGTGTAGGCACCAGTTGTGACCCCCTTCCCGGACATGCGTTAACACTTAGTAAAATGTTGGATCTATACGTGGAAACTCCCGCCACATCACAACCGGGGCCTAGAATGTGGCAAAGTTGGCCCAACCTTTGATCTCCATCTACATATGTCCTAAACAAACCAAAAAAAGTAGAGAGGTCCACCGGGCTATCCTCGTACGGAGAAAGCTATAGGGGTAGACGATCCAGGGCCTTCGGTCTAGGGTTTCGCTGGAGGAAGACCACGAGAGCGTCGAAATCACATGAAAACTTGCATGTGGCCCTAGGATATGTGTGTGAGAGTGGTCCAAGGTTGGTAGGTGCCATGTGTAGGCTCCAGGTGTGACCCCCTTGCCGGACATGCGTTAACACTTAGTAAAATCCTGGATCTACACGTGGAAACTCCCGCCGCGTCACAACCGGGGCCTAGAATGTGGCCAAGTTGGCCCAACCTTTGATCTCCATGTACATATCTCCTAAACAAACCAAAACAAGTAGAGAGGTCCACCGGGCTATCCTCGTACGGAGAAAGCTATAGGGGTAGACGATCCAGGGCCCTCGGTCTAGGGTTTCGTCGGAGGAAGACCACCAGAGCATCGAAATCACATGAAAACTTGCATGTGCCCCTAGGATATGTGTGTGCGAGTGGTGCAAGGTTGGTAGGTGCCATGTGTAGGCCCCATTTGAGACCCCCTTCTCGGACATGCGTTAACACTTAGTAAAATGATGGATCTGTACGTGGAAACTCCCGCCACATCACAACCGGGGCCTAGAATGTGGCAAAGTTGGCCCAACCTTTGATCTCCATGTACATATGTCCTAAACAAACCAAAACAAGTAGAGAGGTCCACCGGGCTATCGTCGTACAGAGAAAGCTATAGGAGTAGACGATCTAGGGCCCACGGTTTAGGGTTTCGCCGGAGGAAGACCACGAGAGCGTCGGAATCACAAGAAAACTTGCATGCGCCCCTAGGATATGTCTGTGAGAGTGGTGCAAGGTTGGTAGGTGCCATGTATAGGCCCCAGGTGTGGCCCCCTTGCCGGACATGCGTTAACACTTAATAAAATCATGGATATATACGTGGAAACTCCCGCAGCGTCACAACCGGGGCCTAGAATGTGGCAAAGTTGCCCCAACCTTTGATCTCCATATACATATGTCCTAAAAAAACCAAAAAAAGTAGAGAGGTCCACCGGGCTATCCTCGTACGGAGAAAGCTATAGGGGTAGACGATCTGGTGCCCTCGGTATAGGGTTTCGCCGGAGGAAGACCACAGGAGCGTCGGAATCACATGAAAACTTGCATGTGCCCCTAGGATATGTGTGTGAGAGTCGTGCAAGGTTGGTAGGTTCCATGTGAAGGCCCTAGCTGTGACCCCCTTCCCGGACATGCGTTAAGACTTAGTAAAATGTTAGATCGGTACGTGGAAACTCCCGCCACATCACAACCGGGGCCTAGAATGTGGCAAAGTTGGCCCAACCATTGCTCTCCATGTACATATGTTCTAAAAAAACCAAAACAAGTAGAGATGTCCACCGGCCTACTCTCGTACGGAGATAGTTATAGGGGTAGACGATCCTGAGCCCCCTGTCTAGGGTTTCACCGGAGGAAGACTACCGGAGCGTCGGAATCACATGAAAACTTGCATGTGCCCCTAGGATATGTGTGTGAGAGTGGTGCAAGGTTGGTAGGTGCTATGTGTAGGCCCCAGGTGTGACCTCCTTGCCGGACATGCGTTAACACTTAGTAAAATCCTAGATCTATACATGGAAACTCCCGCCGCGTCACAACCGGGGCCTAGAATGTGGCAAAATTGGCCCAACCTTTGATCTCCATGTACATATGTCCTAAACAAACCAAAACAAGTAGAGAGGTCTACCGGGCTATCCTCGTACAAAGAAAGCTATAGGGGTAGACGATCCAGGGCCTTCGGTCTAGGGTTTCGCCGGAGGAAGACCACCAGAGCGTTGAAATCACATGAAAACTTGCATGTGCCCCTAGTATATGTGTGTGCGAGTGGTTCAAGGTTTGTAGGTGCCATGTGTAGGCACCAGTTGTGACCCCCTTCCCGGACATGCGTTAACACTTAGTAAAATGTTGGATCTATACGTGGAAACTCCCGCCACATCACAACCGGGGCCTAGAATGTGGCAAAGTTGGCCCAACCTTTGATCTCCATCTACATATGTCCTAAACAAACCAAAAAAAGTAGAGAGGTCCACCGGGCTATCCTCGTACGGAGAAAGCTATAGGGGTAGACGATCCAGGGCCTTCGGTCTAGGGTTTCGCTGGAGGAAGACCACGAGAGCGTCGGAATCACATGAAAACTTGCATGTGCCCTAGGATATGTGTGTGAGAGTGGTCCAAGGTTGGTAGGTGCCATGTGTAGGCTCCAGGTGTGACCCCCTTGCCGGACATGCGTTAACACTTAGTAAAATCCTGGATCTACACGTGGAAACTCCCGCCGCGTCACAACCGGGGCCTAGAATGTGGCCAAGTTGGCCCAACCTTTGATCTCCATGTACATATGTCCTAAACAAACCAAAACAAGTAGAGAGGTCCACCGGGCTATCCTCGTACGGAGAAAGCTATAGGGGTAGACGATCCAGGGCCCTCGGTCTAGGGTTTCGTCGGAGGAAGACCACCAGAGCATCGAAATCACATGAAAACTTGCATGTGCCCCTAGGATATGTGTGTGCGAGTGGTGCAAGGTTGGTAGGTGCCATGTGTAGGCCCCATTTGTGACCCCCTTCTCGGACATGCGTTAACACTTAGTAAAATGATGGATCTGTACGTGGAAACTACCCGCCACATCACAACCGGGGCCTAGAATGTGGCAAAGTTGGCCCAACCTTTGATCTCCATGTACATATGTCCTAAACAAACCAAAACAAGTAGAGAGGTCCACCGGGCTATCGTCGTACAGAGAAAGCTATAGGAGTAGACGATCTAGGGCCCACGGTTAGGGTTTCGCCGGAGGAAGACCACGAGAGCGTCGGAATCACATGAAAACTTGCATGCGCCCCTAGGATATGTCTGTGAGAGTGGTGCAAGGTTGGTAGGTGCCATGTGTAGGCCCCAGGTGTGACCCCCTTGCCGGACATGCGTTAACACTTAATAAAATCATGGATATATACGTGGAAACTCCCGCAGCGTCACAACCGGGGCCTAGAATGTGGCAAAGTTGCCCCAACCTTTGATCTCCATATACATATGTCCTAAAAAAACCAAAACAAGTAGAGAGGTCCACCGGGCTATCCTCGTACGGAGAAAGCTATAGGGGTAGACGATCTGGTGCCCTCGGTATAGGGTTTCGCCGGAGGAAGACCACAGGAGCGTCGGAATCACATGAAAACTTGCATGTGCCCCTAGGATATGTGTGTGAGAGTCGTGCAAGGTTGGTAGGTGCCATGTGAAGGCCCTAGCTGTGACCCCCTTCCCGGACATGCGTTAAGACTTAGTAAAATGTTAGATCGGTACGTGGAAACTCCCGCCACATCACAACCGGGGCCTAGAATGTGGCAAAGTTGGCCCAACCATTGCTCTCCATGTACATATGTTCTAAAAAAACCAAAACAAGTAGAGATGTCCACCGGCCTACTCTCGTACGGAGATAGTTATAGGGGTAGACGATCCTGAGCCCCCTGTCTAGGGTTTCACCGGAGGAAGACTACCGGAGCGTCGGAATCACATGAAAACTTGCATGTGCCCCTAGGATATGTGTGTGAGAGTGGTGCAAGGTTGGTAGGTGCTATGTGTAGGCCCCAGGTGTGACCTCCTTGCCGGACATGCGTTAACACTTAGTAAAATCCTAGATCTATACATGGAAACTCCCGCCGCGTCACAACCGGGGCCTAGAATGTGGCAAAATTGGCCCAACCTTTGATCTCCATGTACATATGTCCTAAACAAACCAAAACAAGTAGAGAGGTCTACCGGGCTATCCTCGTACAGAGAAAGCTATAGGGGTAGACGATCCAGGGCCTTCGGTCTAGGGTTTCGCCGGAGGAAGACCACCAGAGCGTTGAAATCACATGAAAACTTGCATGTGCCCCTAGGATATGTGTGTGCGAGTGGTTCAAGGTTTGTAGGTTCCATGTGTAGGCACCAGTTGTGACCCCCTTCCCGGACATGCGTTAACACTTAGTAAAATGTTGGATCTATACGTGGAAACTCCCGCCACATCACAACCGGGGCCTAGAATGTGGCAAAGTTGGCCCAACCTTTGATCTCCATCTACATATGTCCTAAACAAACCAAAAAAAGTAGAGAGGTCCACCGGGCTATCCTCGTACGGAGAAAGCTATAGGGGTAGACGATCCAGGGCCTTCGGTCTAGGGTTTCGCTGGAGGAAGACCACGAGAGCGTCGAATCACATGAAAACTTGCATGTGGCCCTAGGATATGTGTGTGAGAGTGGTCCAAGGTTGGTAGGTGCCATGTGTAGGCTCCAGGTGTGACCCCCTTGCCGGACATGCGTTAACACTTAGTAAAATCCTGGATCTACACGTGGAAACTCCCGCCGCGTCACAACCGGGGCCTAGAATGTGGCCAAGTTGGCCCAACCTTTGATCTCCATGTACATATCTCCTAAACAAACCAAAACAAGTAGAGAGGTCCACCGGGCTATCCTCGTACGGAGAAAGCTATAGGGGTAGACGATCCAGGGCCCTCGGTCTAGGGTTTCGCCGGAGGAAGACCACCAGAGCATCGAAATCACATGAAAACTTGCATGTGCCCCTAGGATATGTGTGTGCGAGTGGTGCAAGGTTGGTAGGTGCCATGTGTAGGCCCCAGTTGTGACCCCCTTCTCGGACATGCGTTAACACTTAGTAAAATGATGGATCTGTACGTGGAAACTCCCGCCACATCACAACCGGGGCCTAGAATGTGGCAAAGTTGGCCCAACCTTTGATCTCCATGTACATATGTCCTAAACAAACCAAAACAAGTAGAGAGGTCCACCGGGCTATCGTCGTACAGAGAAAGCTATAGGAGTAGACGATCTAGGGCCCACGGTTTAGGGTTTCGCCGGAGGAAGACCACGAGAGCGTCGGAATCACAATGAAAACTTGCATGCGCCCCTAGGATATGTCTGTGAGAGTGGTGCAAGGTTGGTAGGTGCCATGTGTAGGCCCCAGGTGTGGCCCCCTTGCCGGACATGCGTTAACACTTAATAAAATCATGGATATATACGTGGAAACTCCCGCAGCGTCACAACCGGGGCCTAGAATGTGGCAAAGTTGCCCCAACCTTTGATCTCCATATACATATGTCCTAAAAAAACCAAAAAAAGTAGAGAGGTCCACCGGGCTATCCTCGTACAGAGAAAGCTATAGGGGTAGACGATCTGGTGCCCTCGGTATAGGGTTTCGCCGGAGGAAGACCACAGGAGCGTCGGAATCACATGAAAACTTGCATGTGCCCCTAGGATATGTGTGTGAGAGTCGTGCAAGGTTGGTAGGTGCCATGTGAAGGCCCTAGCTGTGACCCCCTTCCCGGACATGCGTTAACACTTAGTAAAATGTTAGATCGGTACGTGGAAACTCCCGCCACATCACAACCGGGGCCTAGAATGTGGCAAAGTTGGCCCAACCATTGCTCTCCATGTACATATGTCCTAAAAAAACCAAAACAAGTAGAGAGGTCCACCGGGCTACTCTCGTACGGAGATAGTTATAGGGGTAGACGATCCTGAGGCCCCTGTCTAGGGTTTCACCGGAGGAAGACTACCGGAGCGTCGGAATCACATGAAAACTTGCATGTGCCCCTAGGATATGTGTGTGAGAGTGGTGCAAGGTTGGTAGGTGCCATGTGTAGGCCCCAGGTGTGACCCCCTTGCCGGACATGCGTTAACACTTAGTAAAATCCTGGATCTATACGTGGAAACTCCCGCCGCGTCACAACCGGGGCCTAGAATGTGGCAAAGTTGGCCCAACCTTTGATCTCCATGTACATATGTCCTAAACAAACCAAAACAAGTAGAGAGGTCCACCGGGCTATCCTCGTACAGAGAAAGCTATAGGGGTAGACGATCCAGGGCCCTCGGTCTAGGGTTTCGCCGGAGGAAGACCACCAGAGCGTCGGAATCACATGAAAACTTGCATGTGCCCCTAGGATATGTGTGTGCGAGTGGTGCAAGGTTTGTAGGTGCCATGTGTAGGCCCCAGTTGTGACCCCCTTCCCGGACATGCGTTAACACTTAGTAAAATGTTGGATCTATACGTGGAAACTCCCGCCACATCACAACCGGGGCCTAGAATGTGGCAAAGTTGGCCCAACCTTTGATCTCCATCTACATATGTCCTAAACAAACCAAAACAAGTAGAGAGGTCCACCGGGCTATCCTCGTACGGAGAAAGCTATAGGGGTAGACGATCCAGGGCCCTCGGTCTAGGGTTTCGCCTGGAGGAAGACCACGAGAGCGTCGGAATCACATGAAAACTATGCATGTGCCCCTAGGATATGTGTGTGAGAGTGGTCCAAGGTTGGTAGGTGCCATGTGTAGGCTCCTAGGTGTGACCCCCTTGCCGGACATGCGTTAACACTTAGTAAAATCCTGGATCTATACGTGGAAACTCCCGCCGCGTCACAACCGGGGCCTAGAATGTGGCCAAGTTGGCCCAACCTTTGATCTCCATGTACATATGTCCTAAAAAAACCAAAACAAGTAGAGAGGTCCACCGGCTATCCTCGTACTGGAGAAAGCTATAGGGGTAGACGATCCAGGGCCCTCGGTCTAGGGTTTCGCCGGAGGAAGACCACCAGAGCATCGAAATCACATGAAAACTTGCATGTGCCCCTAGGATATGTGTGTGCGAGTGGTGCAAGGTTGGTAGGTGCCATGTGTAGGCCCCAGTTGTGACCCCCTTCCCGGACATGCGTTAACACTTAGTAAAATGATGGATCTGTACGTGGAAACTCCCGCCACATCACAACCGGGGCCTAGAATGTGGCAAAGTTGGCCCAACCTTTGATCTCCATGTACATATGTCCTAAACAAACCAAAACAAGTAGAGAGGTCCACCGGGCTATCGTCGTACAGAGAAAGCTATAGGAGTAGACGATCTAGGGCCCACGGTTTAGGGTTTCGCCGGAGGAAGACCACGAGAGCGTCGGAATCACAATGAAAACTTGCATGCGCCCCTAGGATATGTCTGTGAGAGTGGTGCAAGGTTGGTAGGTGCCATGTGTAGGCCCCAGGTGTGACCCCCCTTGCCGGACATGCGTTAACACTTAATAAAATCCTGGATATATACGTGGAAACTCCCGCAGCGTCACAACCGGGGCCTAGAATGTGGCAAAGTTGCCCCAACCTTTGATCTCCATATACATATGTCCTAAAAAAACCAAAACAAGTAGAGAGGTCCACCGGGCTATCCTCGTACGGAGAAAGCTATAGGGGTAGACGATCTGGTGCCCTCGGTATAGGGTTTCGCCGGAGGAAGACCACAAGAGCGTCGGAATCACATGAAAACTTGCATGTGCCCCTAGGATATGTGTGTGAGAGTCGTGCAAGGTTGGTAGGTGCCATGTGAAGGCCCCAGTTGTGACCCCCTTCCCGGACATGCGTTAACACTTAGTAAAATGTTAGATCGGTACGTGGAAACTCCCGCCACATCACAACCGGGGCCTAGAATGTGGCAAAGTTGGCCCAACCATTGCTCTCCATGTACATATGTTCTAAAAAAACCAAAACAAGTAGAGATGTCCACCGGCCTACTCTCGTACGGAGATAGTTATAGGGGTAGACGATCCTGAGCCCCCTGTCTAGGGTTTCACCGGAGGAAGACTACCGGAGCGTCGGAATCACATGAAAACTTGCATGTGCCCCTAGGATATGTGTGTGAGAGTGGTGCAAGGTTGGTAGGTGCTATGTGTAGGCCCCAGGTGTGACCTCCTTGCCGGACATGCGTTAACACTTAGTAAAATCCTAGATCTATACATGGAAACTCCCGCCGCGTCACAACCGGGGCCTAGAATGTGGCAAAGTTGGCCCAACCTTTGATCTCCATGTACATATGTCCTAAACAAACCAAAACAAGTAGAGAGGTCCTACCGGGCTATCCTCGTACAGAGAAAGCTATAGGGGTAGACGATCCAGGGCCTTCGGTCTAGGGTTTCGCCGGAGGAAGACCACCGGAGCGTCGGAATCACATGAAAACTTGCATGTGCCCCTAGGATATGTGTGTGAGAGTGGTGCAAGGTTGGTAGGTGCCATGTGTAGGCCCCAGTTGTGACCCCCTTCCCGGACATGCGTTAACACTTAGTAAAATGTTGGATCTATACGTGGAAACTCCCGCCACATCACAACCGGGGCCTAGAATGTGGCAAAGTTGGCCCAACCTTTGATCTCCATGTACATATGTCCTAAACAAACCAAAACAAGTAGAGAGGTCCACCGGGCTATCCTCGTACGGAGAAAGCTATAGGGGTAGACGATCCAGGGCCCTCGGTCTAGGGTTTCGCCGGAGGAAGACCACGAGAGCGTCGGAATCACATGAAAACTTGCATGTGCCCCTAGGATATGTGTGTGAGAGTGGTGCAAGGTTGGTAGGTGCCATGTGTAGGCCCCAGGTGTGACCCCCTTGCCGGACATGCGTTAACACTTAGTAAAATCCTGGATCTATACGTGGAAACTCCCGCCGCGTCACAACCGGGGCCTAGAATGTGGCCAAGTTGGCCCAACCTTTGATCTCCATGTACATATGTCCTAAACAAACCAAAACAAGTAGAGAGGTCCACCGGGCTATCCTCGTACGGAGAAAGCTATAGGGGTAGACGATCCAGGGCCCTCGGTCTAGGGTTTCGCCGGAGGAAGACCACCAGAGCATCGAAATCACATGAAAACTTGCATGTGCCCCTAGGATATGTGTGTGCGAGTGGTGCAAGGTTGGTAGGTGCCATGTGTAGGCCCCATTTGTGACCCCCTTCCGGACATGCGTTAACACTTAGTAAAATGATGGATCTGTACGTGGAAACTCCCGCCACATCACAACCGGGGCCTAGAATGTGGCAAAGTTGGCCCAACCTTTGATCTCCATGTACATATGTCCTAAACAAACCAAAACAAGTAGAGAGGTCCACCGGGCTATCCGTCGTACAGAGAAAGCTATAGGAGTAGACGATCCAGGGCCCACGGTCTAGGGTTTCGCCGGAGGAAGACCACGAGAGCGTCGGAATCACATGAAAACTTGCATGCGCCCCTAGGATATGTGTGTGAGAGTGGTGCAAGGTTGGTAGGTGCCATGTGTAGGCCCCAGGTGTGACCCCCTTGCCGGACATGCGTTAACACTTAGTAAAATCCTGGATATATACGTGGAAACTCCCGCAGCGTCACAACCGGGGCCTAGAATGTGGCAAAGTTGGCCCCAACCTTGATCTCCATGTACATATGTCCTAAACAAACCAAAACAAGTAGAGAGGTCCACCGGGCTATCCTCGTACGGAGAAAGCTATAGGGGTAGACGATCCGGGGCCCTCGGTCTAGGGTTTCGCCGGAGGAAGACCACAGAGCGTCGGAATCACATGAAAACTTGCATGTGCCCCTAGGATATGTGTGTGAGAGTCGTGCAAGGTTGGTAGGTGCCATGTGTAGGCCCCAGTTGTGACCCCCTTCCCGGACATGCGTTAACACTTAGTAAAATGTTGGATCTGTACGTGGAAACTCCCGCCACATCACAACCGGGGCCTAGAATGTGGCAAAGTTGGCCCAACCTTTGCTCTCCATGTACATATGTCCTAAAAAAACCAAAACAAGTAGAGAGGTCCACCGGGCTACTCTCGTACGGAGATAGTTATAGGGGTAGACGATCCTGGGCCCCCTGTCTAGGGTTTCACCGGAGGAAGACTACCGGAGCGTCGGAATCACATGAAAACTTGCATGTGCCCCTAGGATATGTGTGTGAGAGTGGTGCAAGGTTGGTAGGTGCCATGTGTAGGCCCCAGGTGTGACCCCCTTGCCGGACATGCGTTAACACTTAGTAAAATCCTGGATCTATACGTGGAAACTCCCGCCAGCGTCACAACCGGGGCCTAGAATGTGGCAAAGTTGGCCCAACCTTTGATCTCCATGTACATATGTCCTAAACAAACCAAAACAAGTAGAGAGGTCCACCGGGCTATCCTCGTACAGAGAAAGCTATAGGGGTAGACGATCCAGGGGCCCTCGGTCTAGGGTTTCGCCGAGGAAGACCACCAGAGCGTCGGAATCACATGAAAACTTGCATGTGCCCCTAGGATATGTGTGTGAGAGTCGTGCAAGGTTGGTAGGTGCCATGTGTAGGCCCCAGTTGTGACCCCCTTCCCGGACATGCGTTAACACTTAGTAAAATGTTGGATCTATACGTGGAAACTCCCGCCACATCACAACCGGGGCCTAGAATGTGGCAAAGTTGGCCCAACCTTTGATCTCCATGTACATATGTCCTAAACAAACCAAAACAAGTAGAGAGGTCCACCGGGCTATCCTCGTACGGAGAAAGCTATAGGGGTAGACGATCCAGGGCCCTCGGTCTAGGGTTTCGCCGGAGGAAGACCACGAGAGCGTCGGAATCACATGAAAACTTGCATGTGCCCCTAGGATATGTGTGTGAGAGTGGTGCAAGGTTGGTAGGTGCCATGTGTAGGCCCCAGGTGTGACCCCCTTCCCGGACATGCGTTAACACTTAGTAAAATCCTGGATCTAGTACGTGGAAACTCCCGCCACAGTCACAACCGGGGCCTAGAATGTGGCAAAGTTGGCCCAACCTTTGATCTCCATGTACATATGTCCTAAACAAACCAAAACAAGTAGAGAGGTCCACCGGGCTATCCTCGTACGGAGAAAGCTATAGGGGTAGACGATCCGGGGCCCTCGGTCTAGGGTTTCGCCGGAGGAAGACCACCGAGAGCGTCGGAATCACATGAAAACTTGCATGTGCCCCTAGGATATGTGTGTGAGAGTCGTGCAAGGTTGGTAGGTGCCATGTGTAGGCCCCAGTTGTGACCCCCTTCCCGGACATGCGTTAACACTTAGTAAAATGTTGGATCTGTACGTGGAAACTCCCGCCACATCACAACCGGGGCCTAGAATGTGGCAAAGTTGGCCCAACCTTTGATCTCCATGTACATATGTCCTAAAAAACCAAAACAAGTAGAGAGGTCCACCGGGCTATCCTCGTACGGAGAAAGCTATAGGGGTAGACGATCCGGGGCCCCGGTCTAGGGTTTCGCCGGAGGAAGACCACCGGAGCGTCGGAATCACATGAAAACTTGCATGTGCCCCTAGGATATGTGTGTGAGAGTGGTGCAAGGTTGGTAGGTGCCATGTGTAGGCCCCAGGTGTGACCCCCTTCCGGACATGCGTTAACACTTAGTAAAATCCTGGATCTATACGTGGAAACTCCCGCAGCGTCACAACCGGGGCCTAGAATGTGGCAAAGTTGGCCCAACCTTTGATCTCCATGTACATATGTCCTAAAAAACCAAAACAAGTAGAGAGGTCCACCGGGCTATCCTCGTACGGAGAAAGCTATAGGGGTAGACGATCCGGGGCCCTCGGTCTAGGGTTTCGCCGGAGGAAGACCACAGGAGCGTCGGAATCACATGAAAACTTGCATGTGCCCCTAGGATATGTGTGTGAGAGTCGTGCAAGGTTGGTAGGTGCCATGTGTAGGCCCCAGTTGTGACCCCCTTCCCGGACATGCGTTAACACTTAGTAAAATGTTAGATCTGTACGTGGAAACTCCCGCCACATCACAACCGGGGCCTAGAATGTGGCAAAGTTGGCCCAACCTTTGATCTCCATGTACATATGTCCTAAAAAAACCAAAACAAGTAGAGAGGTCCACCGGGCTACTCCTCGTACGGAGATAGCTATAGGGTAGACGATCCGGGGCCCCTGTCTAGGGTTTCACCGGAGGAAGACTACCGGAGCGTCGGAATCACATGAAAACTTGCATGTGCCCCTAGGATATGTGTGTGAGAGTGGTGCAAGGTTGGTAGGTGCCATGTGTAGGCCCCAGGTGTGACCCCCTTGCCGGACATGCGTTAACACTTAGTAAAATCCTGGATCTATACGTGGAAACTCCCGCCAGCGTCACAACCGGGGCCTAGAATGTGGCAAAGTTGGCCCAACCTTTGATCTCCATGTACATATGTCCTAAACAAACCAAAACAAGTAGAGAGGTCCACCGGGCTATCCTCGTACGGAGAAAGCTATAGGGGTAGACGATCCAGGGCCCTCGGTCTAGGGTTTCGCCGGAGGAAGACCACCGAGAGCGTCGGAATCACATGAAAACTTGCATGTGCCCCTAGGATATGTGTGTGAGAGTGGTGCAAGGTTGGTAGGTGCCATGTGTAGGCCCCAGTTGTGACCCCCTTCCGGACATGCGTTAACACTTAGTAAAATCCTGGATCTGTACGTGGAAACTCCCGCCACATCACAACCGGGGCCTAGAATGTGGCAAAGTTGGCCCAACCTTTGATCTCCATGTACATATGTCCTAAAAAACCAAAACAAGTAGAGAGGTCCACCGGGCTATCCTCGTACGGAGAAAGCTATAGGGGTAGACGATCCGGGGCCCTCGGTCTAGGGTTTCGCCGGAGGAAGACCACCGGAGCGTCGGAATCACATGAAAACTTGCATGTGCCCCTAGGATATGTGTGTGAGAGTGGTGCAAGGTTGGTAGGTGCCATGTGTAGGCCCCAGGTGTGACCCCCTTGCCGGACATGCGTTAACACTTAGTAAAATCCTGGATCTATACGTGGAAACTCCCGCAGCGTCACAACCGGGGCCTAGAATGTGGCAAAGTTGGCCCAACCTTTGATCTCCATGTACATATGTCCTAAAAAAACCAAAACAAGTAGAGAGGTCCACCGGGCTATCCTCGTACGGAGAAAGCTATAGGGGTAGACGATCCGGGGCCCTCGGTCTAGGGTTTCGCCGGAGGAAGACCACCAGGAGCGTCGGAATCACATGAAAACTTGCATGTGCCCCTAGGATATGTGTGTGAGAGTCGTGCAAGGTTGGTAGGTGCCATGTGTAGGCCCCAGTTGTGACCCCCTTCCGGACATGCGTTAACACTTAGTAAAATGTTGGATCTGTACGTGGAAACTCCCGCCACATCACAACCGGGGCCTAGAATGTGGCAAAGTTGGCCCAACCTTTGATCTCCATGTACATATGTCCTAAACAAACCAAAACAAGTAGAGAGGTCCACCGGGCTATCCTCGTACGGAGAAAGCTATAGGGGTAGACGATCCGGGCCCCCGGTCTAGGGTTTCGCCGGAGGAAGACCACCGGAGCGTCGGAATCACATGAAAACTTGCATGTGCCCCTAGGATATGTGTGTGAGAGTGGTGCAAGGTTGGTAGGTGCCATGTGTAGGCCCCAGGTGTGACCCCCTTGCCGGACATGCGTTAACACTTAGTAAAATCCTGGATCTATACGTGGAAACTCCCGCCGCGTCACAACCGGGGCCTAGAATGTGGCAAAGTTGGCCCAACCTTTGATCTCCATGTACATATGTCCTAAAAAACCAAAACAAGTAGAGAGGTCCACCGGGCTATCCTCGTACGGAGAAAGCTATAGGGGTAGACGATCCGGGGCCCTCGGTCTAGGGTTTCGCCGGAGGAAGACCACCGGAGCGTCGGAATCACATGAAAACTTGCATGTGCCCCTAGGATATGTGTGTGAGAGTGGTGCAAGGTTGGTAGGTGCCATGTGTAGGCCCCAGTTGTGACCCCCTTCCCGGACATGCGTTAACACTTAGTAAAATGTTGGATCTGTACGTGGAAACTCCCGCCACATCACAACCGGGGCCTAGAATGTGGCAAAGTTGGCCCAACCTTTGATCTCCATGTACATATGTCCTAAACAAACCAAAACAAGTAGAGAGGTCCACCGGGCTATCCTCGTACGGAGAAAGCTATAGGGGTAGACGATCCGGGGCCCTCGGTCTAGGGTTTCGCCGGAGGAAGACCACCGGAGCGTCGGAATCACATGAAAACTTGCATGTGCCCCTAGGATATGTGTGTGAGAGTGGTGCAAGGTTGGTAGGTGCCATGTGTAGGCCCCAGGTGTGACCCCCTTCCCGGACATGCGTTAACACTTAGTAAAATGCTGGATCTGTACGTGGAAACTCCCGCCAGCGTCACAACCGGGGCCTAGAATGTGGCAAAGTTGGCCCAACCTTTGATCTCCATGTACATATGTCCTAAACAAACCAAAACAAGTAGAGAGGTCCACCGGGCTATCCTCGTACGGAGAAAGCTATAGGGGTAGACGATCCAGGGCCCTCGGTCTAGGGTTTCGCCGGAGGAAGACCACCGAGAGCGTCGGAATCACATGAAAACTTGCATGTGCCCCTAGGATATGTGTGTGAGAGTGGTGCAAGGTTGGTAGGTGCCATGTGTAGGCCCCAGGTGTGACCCCCTTCCCGGACATGCGTTAACACTTAGTAAAATGCTGGATCTATACGTGGAAACTCCCGCCACATCACAACCGGGGCCTAGAATGTGGCAAAGTTGGCCCAACCTTTGATCTCCATGTACATATGTCCTAAAAAAACCAAAACAAGTAGAGAGGTCCACCGGGCTACTCCTCGTACGGAGAAAGCTATAGGGGTAGACGATCCGGGGCCCTCGGTCTAGGGTTTCGCCGGAGGAAGACCACGAGAGCGTCGGAATCACATGAAAACTTGCATGTGCCCCTAGGATATGTGTGTGAGAGTCGTGCAAGGTTGGTAGGTGCCATGTGTAGGCCCCAGGTGTGACCCCCTTCCCGGACATGCGTTAACACTTAGTAAAATGCTGGATCTAGTACGTGGAAACTCCCGCCACATCACAACCGGGGCCTAGAATGTGGCAAAGTTGGCCCCAACCTTTGATCTCCATGTACATATGTCCTAAACAAACCAAACAAGTAGAGAGGTCCACCGGGCTATCCTCGTACGGAGAAAGCTATAGGGGTAGACGATCCGGGGCCCTCGGTCTAGGGTTTCGCCGGAGGAAGACCACCGGAGCGTCGGAATCACATGAAAACTTGCATGTGCCCCTAGGATATGTGTGTGAGAGTCGTGCAAGGTTGGTAGGTGCCATGTGTAGGCCCCAGGTGTGACCCCCTTCCCGGACATGCGTTAACACTTAGTAAAATTCCTGGATCTATACGTGGAAACTCCCGCAGCAGTCACAACCGGGGCCTAGAATGTGGCAAAGTTGGCCCAACCTTTGATCTCCATGTACATATGTCCTAAACAAACCAAAACAAGTAGAGAGGTCCACCGGGCTATCCTCGTACGGAGAAAGCTATAGGGGTAGACGATCCGGGGCCCTCGGTCTAGGGTTTCGCCGGAGGAAGACCACCGGAGCGTCGGAATCACATGAAAACTTGCATGTGCCCCTAGGATATGTGTGTGAGAGTCGTGCAAGGTTGGTAGGTGCCATGTGTAGGCCCAGTTGTGACCCCCTTCCCGGACATGCGTTAACACTTAGTAAAATGTTAGGATCTGTACGTGGAAACTCCCGCCACATCACAACCGGGGCCTAGAATGTGGCAAAGTTGGCCCAACCTTTGCTCTCCATGTACATATGTCCTAAAAAACCAAAACAAGTAGAGAGGTCCACCGGGCTACTCCTCGTACGGAGAAAGCTATAGGGGTAGACGATCCGGGGCCCTCGGTCTAGGGTTTCGCCGGAGGAAGACTACCGGAGCGTCGGAATCACATGAAAACTTGCATGTGCCCCTAGGATATGTGTGTGAGAGTGGTGCAAGGTTGGTAGGTGCCATGTGTAGGCCCCAGGTGTGACCCCCTTGCCGGACATGCGTTAACACTTAGTAAAATCCTGGATCTATACGTGGAAACTCCCGCAGCGTCACAGCCGGGGCCTAGAATGTGGCAAAGTTGGCCCAACCTTTGATCTCCATGTACATATGTCCTAAAAAAACCAAAACAAGTAGAGAGGTCCACCGGGCTATCCTCGTGCGGAGAAAGCTATAGGGGTAGACGATCCGGGGCCCATGGTCTAGGGTTTCGCCGGAGGAAGACCACCATAGCGTCGGAATCACATGAAAACTTGCATGTGCCCCTAGGATATGTGTGTGAGAGTCGTGCAAGGTTGGTAGGTGCCATGTGTAGGCCCCAGTTGTGACCCCATTCCCGGGCATGCGTTAACACTTAGTAAAATGTTAGATCTGTACGTGGAAACTCCCGCCACATCACAACCGGGGCCTAGAATGTGGCAAAGTTGGCCCAACCTTTGCTCTCCATGTACATATGTCCTAAAAAAACCAAAACAAGTAGAGAGGTCCACCGGGCTACTCTCGTACGGAGATAGTTATAGGGGATAGACGATCCGGGGCCCCCTGTCTAGGGTTTCACCGGAGGAAGACTACCGGAGCGTCGGAATCACATGAAAACTTGCATGTGCCCCTAGGATATGTGTGTGAGAGTGGTGCAAGGTTGGTAGGTGCCATGTGTAGGCCCAGGTGTGACCCCCTTGCCGGACATGCGTTAACACTTAGTAAAATCCTGGATCTATACGTGGAAACTCCCGCCGCGTCACAACCGGGGCCTAGAATGTGGCAAAGTTGGCCCAACCTTTGATCTCCATGTACATATGTCCTAAACAAACCAAAACAAGTAGAGAGGTCCACCGGGCTATCCTCGTACGGAGAAAGCTATAGGGGTAGACGATCCAGGGCCCTCGGTCTAGGGTTTCGCCGGAGGAAGACCACCAGAGCGTCGAATCACATGAAAACTTGCATGTGCCCCTAGGATATGTGTGTGAGAGTGGTGCAAGGTTGGTAGGTGCCATGTGTAGGCCCCAGTTGTGACCCCCTTCCCGGACATGCGTTAACACTTAGTAAAATGTTGGATCTGTACGTGGAAACTCCCGCCACATCACAACCGGGGCCTAGAATGTGGCAAAGTTGGCCCAACCTTTGATCTCCATGTACATATGTCCTAAACAAACCAAAACAAGTAGAGAGGTCCACCGGGCTATCCTCGTACGGAGAAAGCTATAGGAGTAGACGATCCAGGGGCCCTACGGTCTAGGGTTTCGCCGGAGGAAGACCACGAGAGCGTCGGAATCACATGAAAACTTGCATGCTGCCCCTAGGATATGTGTGTGAGAGTGGTGCAAGGTTGGTAGGTGCCATGTGTAGGCCCCAGGTGTGACCCCCTTGCCGGACATGCGTTAACACTTAGTAAAATCCTGGATCTATACGTGGAAACTCCCGCAGCGTCACAACCGGGGCCTAGAATGTGGCAAAGTTGGCCCAACCTTTGATCTCCATGTACATATGTCCTAAACAAACCAAAACAAGTAGAGAGGTCCACCGGGCTATCCTCGTACGGAGAAAGCTATAGGGGTAGACGATCCGGGGCCCTCGGTCTAGGGTTTCGCCGGAGGAAGACCACAGGAGCGTCGGAATCACATGAAAACTTGCATGTGCCCCTAGGATATGTGTGTGAGAGTCGTGCAAGGTTGGTAGGTGCCATGTGTAGGCCCCAGTTGTGACCCCCTTCCCGGACATGCGTTAACACTTAGTAAAATGTTAGATCTGTACGTGGAAACTCCCGCCACATCACAACCGGGGCCTAGAATGTGGCAAAGTTGGCCCAACCTTTGCTCTCCATGTACATATGTCCTAAAAAACCAAAACAAGTAGAGAGGTCCACCGGGCTATCCTCGTACGGAGAAAGCTATAGGGGTAGACGATCCGGGGCCCTCGGTCTAGGGTTTCGCCGGAGGAAGACTACCGGAGCGTCGGAATCACATGAAAACTTGCATGTGCCCCTAGGATATGTGTGTGAGAGTGGTGCAAGGTTGGTAGGTGCCATGTGTAGGCCCCAGGTGTGACCCCCTTGCCGGACATGCGTTAACACTTAGTAAAATCCTGGATCTATACGTGGAAACTCCCGCAGCGTCACAACCGGGGCCTAGAATGTGGCAAAGTTGGCCCAACCTTTGATCTCCATGTACATATGTCCTAAAAAAACCAAAACAAGTAGAGAGGTCCACCGGGCTATCCTCGTACGGAGAAAGCTATAGGGGTAGACGATCCGGGCCCTCGGTCTAGGGTTTCGCCGGAGGAAGACCACCGGAGCGTCGGAATCACATGAAAACTTGCATGTGCCCCTAGGATATGTGTGTGAGAGTCGTGCAAGGTTGGTAGGTGCCATGTGTAGGCCCCAGTTGTGACCCCCTTCCCGGACATGCGTTAACACTTAGTAAAATGTTAGATCTGTACGTGGAAACTCCCGCCACATCACAACCGGGGCCTAGAATGTGGCAAAGTTGGCCCAACCTTTGCTCTCCATGTACATATGTCCTAAAAAAACCAAAACAAGTAGAGAGGTCCACCGGGCTACTCTCGTACGGAGATAGTTATAGGGTAGACGATCCGGGGCCCCTGTCTAGGGTTTCACCGGAGGAAGACTACCGGAGCGTCGGAATCACATGAAAACTTGCATGTGCCCCTAGGATATGTGTGTGAGAGTGGTGCAAGGTTGGTAGGTGCCATGTGTAGGCCCCAGGTGTGACCCCCTTGCCGGACATGCGTTAACACTTAGTAAAATCCTGGATCTATACGTGGAAACTCCCGCAGCGTCACAACCGGGGCCTAGAATGTGGCAAAGTTGGCCCAACCTTTGATCTCCATGTACATATGTCCTAAAAAAACCAAAACAAGTAGAGAGGTCCACCGGGCTATCCTCGTACGGAGAAAGCTATAGGGGTAGACGATCCGGGGCCCTCGGTCTAGGGTTTCGCCGGAGGAAGACCACAGGAGCGTCGGAATCACATGAAAACTTGCATGTGCCCCTAGGATATGTGTGTGAGAGTCGTGCAAGGTTGGTAGGTGCCATGTGTAGGCCCCAGTTGTGACCCCCTTCCCGGACATGCGTTAACACTTAGTAAAATGTTAGATCTGTACGTGGAAACTCCCGCCACATCACAACCGGGGCCTAGAATGTGGAAAAGTTGGCCCAACCATTGCTCTCCATGTACATATGTCCTAAAAAACCAAAACAAGTAGAGAGGTACCACCGGGCTATCCTCGTACGGAGAAAGCTATAGGGGTAGACGATCCGGGGCCCTCGGTCTAGGGTTTCGCCGGAGGAAGACTACCGGAGCGTCGGAATCACATGAAAACTTGCATGTGCCCCTAGGATATGTGTGTAGAGAGTGGTGCAAGGTTGGTAGGTGCCATGTGTAGGCCCCAGGTGTGACCCCCTTGCCGGACATGCGTTAACACTTAGTAAAATCCTGGATCTATACGTGGAAACTCCCGCAGCGTCACAGCCGGGGCCTAGAATGTGGCAAAGTTGGCCCAACCTTTGATCTCCATGTACATATGTCCTAAAAAAACCAAAACAAGTAGAGAGGTCCACCGGGCTATCCTCGTGCGGAGAAAGCTATAGGGGTAGACGATCCGGGGCCCATCGGTCTAGGGTTTCGCCGGAGGAAGACCACCAGAGCGTCGGAATCACATGAAAACTTGCATGTGCCCCTAGGATATGTGTGTGAGAGTCGTGCAAGGTTGGTAGGTGCCATGTGTAGGCCCCAGTTGTGACCCCATTCCCGGGACATGCATTAACACTTAGTAAAATGTTAGATCTGTACGTGGAAACTCCCGCCACATCACAACCGGGGCCTAGAATGTGGCAAAGTTGCCCAACCTTTGCTCTCCATGTACATATGTCCTAAAAAACCAAAACAAGTAGAGATGTCCACCGGGCTACTCTCGTACGGAGATAGTTATAGGGATAGACGATCCGGGTCCCCCTGTCTAGGGTTTCACCGGAGGAAGACTACCGGAGCGTCGGAATCACATGAAAACTTGCATGTGCCCCTAGGATATGTGTGTGAGAGTGGTGCAAGGTTGGTAGGTGCCATGTGTAGGCTCCAGGTGTGACCCCCTTGCCGGACATGCGTTAACACTTAGTAAAATCCTGGATCTATACGTGGAAACTCCCGCCGCGTCACAACCGGGGCCTAGAATGTGGCCAAGTTGGCCCAACCTTTGATCTCCATGTACATATGTCCTAAACAAACCAAAACAAGTAGAGAGGTCCACCGGGCTATCCTCGTACGGAGAAAGCTATAGGGGTAGACGATCCAGGGCCCTCGGTCTAGGGTTTCGCCGGAGGAAGACCACCAGAGCGTCGGAATCACATGAAAACTTGCATGTGCCCCTAGGATATGTGTGTGCGAGTGGTGCAAGGTTGGTAGGTGCCATGTGTAGGCCCCAGTTGTGACCCCCTTCCTGGACATGCGTTAACACTTAGTAAAAGGTCTGGATCTGTACGTGGAAACTCCCGCCACATCACAACCGGGGCCTAGAATGTGGAAAAGTTGGCCCAACCTTTGATCTCCATGTACATATGTCCTAAACAAACCAAAACAAGTAGAGAGGTCCACCGGGCTATCCTCGTACAGAGAAAGCTATAGGAGTAGACGATCCAGGGCCCACGGTCTAGGGTTTCGCCGGAGGAAGACCACGAGAGCGTCGGAATCACATGAAAACTTGCATGCGCCCCTAGGATATGTGTGTGAGAGTGGTGCAAGGTTGGTAGGTGCCATGTGTAGGCCCCAGGTGTGACCCCCTTGCCGGACATGCGTTAACACTTAATAAAATCCTGGATATATACGTGGAAACTCCCGCAGCGTCACAACCGGGGCCTAGAATGTGGCAAAGTTGCCCCAACCTTTGATCTCCATGTACATATGTCCTAAAAAACCAAAACAAGTAGAGAGGTCCACCGGGCTATCCTCGTACGGAGAAAGCTATAGGGGTAGACGATCCGGGGCCCTCGGTATAGGGTTTCGCCGGAGGAAGACCACCGGAGCGTCGGAATCACATGAAAACTTGCATGTGCCCCTAGGATATGTGTGTGAGAGTCGTGCAAGGTTGGTAGGTGCCATGTGTAGGCCCCAGTTGTGACCCCCTTCCCGGACATGCGTTAACACTTAGTAAAATGTTAGATCTGTACGTGGAAACTCCCGCCACATCACAACCGGGGCCTAGAATGTGGCAAAGTTGGCCCAACCTTGATCTCCATGTACATATGTCCTAAACAAACCAAAACAAGTAGAGAGGTCCACCGGGCTATCCTCGTACGGAGAAAGCTATAGGGGTAGACGATCCAGGGCCCATCGGTCTAGGGTTTCGCCGGAGGAAGACCACGAGAGCGTCGGAATCACATGAAAACTTGCATGTGCCCCTAGGATATGTGTGTGAGAGTGGTGCAAGGTTGGTAGGTGCCATGTGTAGGCCCCAGGTGTGACCCCCTTCCTGGACATGCGTTAACACTTAGTAAAATCCTGGATCTATACGTGGAAACTCCCGCAGCATCACAACCGGGGCCTAGAATGTGGCAAAGTTGCCCCAACCTTTGATCTCCATGTACATATGTCCTAAAAAACCAAAACAAGTAGAGAGGTCCACCGGGCTATCCTCGTACTGGAGAAAGCTATAGGGGTAGACGATCCGGGGCCCTCGGTCTAGGGTTTCACCGGAGGAAGACCACAGGAGCGTCGGAATCACATGAAAACTTGCATGTGCCCCTAGGATATGTGTGTGAGAGTCGTGCAAGGTTGGTAGGTGCCATGTGTAGGCCCCAGTTGTGACCCCCTTCCCGGACATGCGTTAACACTTAGTAAAATGTTAGATCTGTACGTGGAAACTCCCGCCACATCACAACCGGGGCCTAGAATGTGGAAAAGTTGGCCCAACCATTTGCTCTCCATGTACATATGTCCTAAAAAACCAAAACAAGTAGAGAGGTACCACCGGGCTATCCTCGTACGGAGAAAGCTATAGGGGTAGACGATCCGGGGCCCTCGGTCTAGGGTTTCAGCCGGAGGAAGACTACCGGAGCGTCGGAATCACATGAAAACTTGCATGTGCCCCTAGGATATGTGTGTGAGAGTGGTGCAAGGTTGGTAGGTGCCATGTGTAGGCCCCAGGTGTGACCCCCTTGCCGGACATGCGTTAACACTTAGTAAAATCCTGGATCTATACGTGGAAACTCCCGCAGCGTCACAACCGGGGCCTAGAATGTGGCAAAGTTGGCCCAACCTTTGATCTCCATGTACATATGTCCTAAAAAAACCAAAACAAGTAGAGAGGTCCACCGGGCTATCCTCGTGCGGAGAAAGCTATAGGGGTAGACGATCCGGGGCCCTCGGTCTAGGGTTTCGCCGGAGGAAGACCACCGGAGCAGTCGGAATCACATGAAAACTTGCATGTGCCCCTAGGATATGTGTGTGAGAGTCGTGCAAGGTTGGTAGGTGGCCATGTGTAGGCCCCAGTTGTGACCCCCTTCCCGGGCATGCATTAACACTTAGTAAAATGTTAGATCTGTACGTGGAAACTCCCGCCACATCACAACCGGGGCCTAGAACGTGGCAAAGTTTGCCCAACCTTTGCTCTCCATGTACATATGTCCTAAAAAAACCAAAACAAGTAGAGATGTCCACCGGGCTACTCTCGTACGGAGATAGTTATAGGGGATAGACGATCCGGGTCCCCTGTCTAGGGTTTCACCGGAGGAAGACTACCGGAGCGTCGGAATCACATGAAAACTTGCATGTGCCCCTAGGATATGTGTGTGAGAGTGGTGCAAGGTTGGTAGGTGCCATGTGTAGGCTCCAGGTGTGACCCCCTTGCCGGACATGCGTTAACACTTAGTAAATCCTGGATCTATACGTGGAAACTCCCGCCGCGTCACAACCGGGGCCTAGAATGTGGCCAAGTTGGCCCAACCTTTGATCTCCATGTACATATGTCCTAAACAAACCAAAACAAGTAGAGAGGTCCACCGGGCTATCCTCGTACGGAGAAAGCTATAGGGGTAGACGATCCAGGGCCCTCGGTCTAGGGTTTCGCCGGAGGAAGACCACTAGAGCGTCGAAATCACATGAAAACTTGCATGTGCCCCTAGGATATGTGTGTGCGAGTGGTGCAAGGTTGGTAGGTGCCATGTGTAGGCCCCAGTTGTGACCCCCTTCCCGGACATGCGTTAACACTTAGTAAAATGTTGGATCTGTACGTGGAAACTCCCGCCAGCATCACAACCGGGGCCTAGAATGTGGAAAAGTTGGCCCAACCTTTGATCTCCATGTACATATGTCCTAAACAAACCAAAAAAAGTAGAGAGGTCCACCGGGCTATCCTCGTACGGAGAAAGCTATAGGGGTAGACGATCCAGGGCCCTCGGTCTAGGGTTTCGCCGGAGGAAGACCACGAGAGCGTCGGAATCACATGAAAACTTGCATGTGCCCCTAGGATATGTGTGTGAGAGTGGTGCAAGGTTTGGTAGGTGCCATGTGTAGGCCCCAGGTGTGACCCCCTTGCCGGACATGCGTTAACACTTAGTAAAATCCTGGATCTATACGTGGAAACTCCCGCAGCGTCACAACCGGGGCCTAGAATGTGGCAAAGTTGCCCAACCTTTGATCTCCATGTACATATGTCCTAAAAAACCAAAACAAGTAGAGAGGTCCACCGGGCTATCCTCGTACGGAGAAAGCTATAGGGGTAGACGATCGAGGGCCCTCGGTCTAGGGTTTCGCCGGAGGAAGACCACCGGAGCGTCGGAATCACATGAAAACTTGCATGTGCCCCTAGGATATGTGTGTGAGAGTCGTGCAAGGTTGGTAGGTGCCATGTGTAGGCCCCAGTTGTGACCCCCTTCCCGGACATGCGTTAACACTTAGTAAAATGTTAGATCTGTACGTGGAAACTCCCGCCACATCACAACCGGGGCCTAGAATGTGGCAAAGTTGGCCCAACCTTGATCTCCATGTACATATGTCCTAAACAAACCAAAACAAGTAGAGAGGTCCACCGGGCTATCCTCGTACGGAGAAGCTATAGGAGTAGACGATCCAGGGCCCACGGTCTAGGGTTTCGCCGGAGGAAGACCACGAGAGCGTCGGAATCACATGAAAACTTGCATGCTGCCCCTAGGATATGTGTGTGAGAGTGGTGCAAGGTTGGTAGGTGCCATGTGTAGGCCCCAGGTGTGACCCCCTTCCGGACATGCGTTAACACTTAGTAAAATCCTGGATCTATACGTGGAAACTCCCGCAGCATCACAACCGGGGCCTAGAATGTGGCAAAGTTGGCCCAACCTTTGATCTCCATGTACATATGTCCTAAACAAACCAAAACAAGTAGAGAGGTCCACCGGGCTATCCTCGTACGGAGAAAGCTATAGGGGTAGACGATCCGGGGCCCTCGGTCTAGGGTTTCGCCGGAGGAAGACCACAGGAGCGTCGGAATCACATGAAAACTTGCATGTGCCCCTAGGATATGTGTGTGAGAGTCGTGCAAGGTTGGTAGGTGCCATGTGTAGGCCCCAGTTGTGACCCCCTTCCCGGACATGCGTTAACACTTAGTAAAATGTTGGATCTGTACGTGGAAACTCCCGCCACATCACAACCGGGGCCTAGAATGTGGCAAAGTTGGCCCAACCTTTGATCTCCATGTACATATGTCCTAAAAAACCAAAACAAGTAGAGAGGTCCACCGGGCTATCCTCGTACGGAGAAAGCTATAGGGGTAGACGATCCGGGGCCCTCGGTCTAGGGTTTCGCCGGAGGAAGACCACCGGAGCGTCGGAATCACATGAAAACTTGCATGTGCCCCTAGGATATGTGTGTGAGAGTGGTGCAAGGTTGGTAGGTGCCATGTGTAGGCCCCAGTTGTGACCCCCTTGCCGGACATGCGTTAACACTTAGTAAAATCTTGGATCTGTACGTGGAAACTCCCGCCGCGTTCACAACCGGGGCCTAGAATGTGGCAAAGTTGGCCCAACCTTTGATCTCCATGTACATATGTCCTAAAAAACCAAAACAAGTAGAGAGGTCCACCGGGCTACTCCTCGTACGGAGATAGCTTATAGGGGTAGACGATCTGGGGCCCTCTGTCTAGGGTTCCCGGAGGAAGACTCCCCGGAGCGTCGGAATCACATGAAAACTTGCATGTTGCCCCTAAGGATATGTGTGTGAGAGTGGGTGCAAGGTTGGTAGGTGCCATGTGTAGGGCCCCAGTTGTGACCCCTTGCCGGACATGCATTAACACTTAGTAAAATCGTTGGATCTGTACGTGGAAACTCCCGCCAGCAGTCACAACCGGGGCCTAGGAATGTGGCAAAGTTGGCCCAACCTTTGATCTCCATGTACATATGTCCTAAACAAACCAAAACAAGTAGAGAGGTCCACCGGGCTACTCTCGTACGGAGATAGTTATAGGGGTAGACGATCCGGGGCCCCCTGTCTAGGGTTTCACCGGAGGAAGACTACCGGAGCGTCGGAATCACATGAAAACTTGCATGTGCCCCTAGGATATGTGTGTGAGAGTGGTGCAAGGTTGGTAGGTGCCATGTGTAGGCCCAGGTGTGACCCCCTTGCCGGACATGCGTTAACACTTAGTAAATCCTGGATCTATTACGTGGAAACTCCCGCCGCGTCACAACCGGGGCCTAGAATGTGGCAAAGTTGGCCCAACCTTTGATCTCCATGTACATATGTCCTAAACAAACCAAACAAGTAGAGAGGTCCACCGGGCTATCCTCGTACGGAGAAAGCTATAGGGGTAGACGATCCGGGGCCCTCGGTCTAGGGTTTTCGCCGTAGGAAGACCACCGAGAGCGTCGGAATCACATGAAAACTTGCATGTGCCCCTAGGATATGTGTGTGAGAGTGTGCAAGGTTGGTAGGTGCCATGTGTAGGCCCCAGTTGTGACCCCCTTCCCGGACATGCGTTAACACTTAGTAAAATGTTGGATCTGTACGTGGAAACTCCCCGCCACATCACAACCGGGGCCTAGAATGTGGCAAAGTTGGCCCAACCTTTGATCTCCATGTACATATGTCCTAAACAAACCAAAACAAGTAGAGAGGTCCACCGGGCTATCCTCGTACGGAGAAAGCTTATAGGGTAGACGATCCAGGGCCCCGGTCTAGGGTTTCGCCGGAGGAAGACCTACGAGAGCGTCGGAATCACATGAAAACTTGCATGCTGCCCCTAGGATATGTGTGTGAGAGTGGTGCAAGGTTGGTAGGTGCCATGTGTAGGCCCAGGTGTGACCCCCTTGCCGGACATGCGTTAACACTTAGTAAAATCCTGGATCTATACGTGGAAACTCCCGCCAGCGTCACAACCGGGGCCTAGAATGTGGCAAAGTTGCCCAACCTTTGATCTCCATGTACATATGTCCTAACCCAACCAAAACTATGTAAGAGAGGTCCACCGGGCTATTCCTCGTACGAGAAGAAAGCTATTAGGGGATAGACGATCCAGGCTCCATGGTTCTAGCGTTTCGACCGGAGGAAGACCGACATATGAGAGCAATCGTAATCACTATCGAAAACTTGCCATGATTGCCCATAGGATAGGAATATGCTGTGTGAGAGTCGGTGCAAGGCTTGGTAGTTGCCATCTGTAGGCCATCAGAGGTTGTGACCCCCTTCCCGGACATGCGTTAACACTTAGTAAAATGTTTAGATCTGTACGTGGAGGAAACTCCCGCCACATCACACCATGTGCCTAGAATGTGGCAAAGTTGGCCCAACCTTTGCTCTCCATGTAATATATGTCCTAACAACCAAAACAAGTAGAGAGGTCCACCGGGCTACTCCCGTACGGAGATAGTTATAGGGTAGACGATCCGGGGCCCCCTGTCTAGGGTTTCACCGGAGGAAGACTACGGAGCGTCGGAATCACATGAAAACTTGCATGTGCCCCTAGGATA
>CAJUXJ010001289.1:85808-96559 GCA_910589775.1 Avena eriantha
CACCTACCAACCTTGCACCACTCTCACACACATATCCTAGGGGCACATGCAAGTTTTCATGTGATTCCGACGCTCCGGTGGTCTTCCTCCGGTGAAACCCTAGACAGGGGGCCCCGGATCGTCTACCCCTATACTATCTCCGTACGAGAGTAGCCCGGTGGACCTCTCTACTTGTTTGGTTGTTTAGGACATATGTACATGGAGATCAAAGGTTGGGCCAACTTTGCCACATTCTAGGCCCCGGTTGTGATGTGGCGGGAGTTCCACGTATAGATCCACATTTTACTAAGTGTTAACGCATGTCGGCAAGGGGGTCACAACTGGGGCCTACACATGGCACCTACCAACCTTGCACCACTCTCACACACATATCCTAGGGGCACATGCAAGTTTTCATGTGATTCCGACGCTCCGGTAGTCTTCCTCCGGTGAAACCCTAGACAGGGGGCCCCGGATCGTCTACCCCTATAACTTTCTCCGTACGAGAGTAGCCGGTGGACCTCTCTACTTGTTTTTGGTTTTTTAGGACATATGTACATGGAGAGCAAAGGTTGGGCCAACTTTGCCACATTCTAGGCCCGGTTGTGATGTGGCGGGAGTTTCCACGTACAGATCCAACATTTTACTAAGTGTTAACGCATGGCAAGGGGGGTCACACTGGGGCCTACACATGGCACCTACCAACCTTGCACCACTCTCACACACATATCCTAGGGGCACATGCAAGTTTTCATGTGATTCCGACGCTCCGGTGGTCTTCCTCCGGCGAAACCCTAGACAGGGGGCCCCGGATCGTCTACCCCTATAACTTTCTCCGTACGAGGATAGCCGGTGGACCTCTCTACTTGTTTTGGTTTTTTAGGACATATGTACATGGAGATCAAAGGTTGGGCCAACTTTGCCACATTCTAGGCCCCGGTTGTGATGTGGCGGGAGTTTCCACGTACAGATCCAACATTTTACTAAGTGTTAACGCATGTCCGGAAGGGGGTCACAACTGGGGCCTACACATGGCACCTACCAACCTTGCACCACTCTCACACACATATCCTAGGGGCACATGCAAGTTTTCATGTGATTCCGACGCTCCTGTGGTCTTCCTCCGGCGAAACCCTAGACGAGGGCCCCGATCGTCTACCCTATAGCTTACTCCGTACGAGGATAGCCCGGTGGACCTCTCTACTTGTTTTGGTTTTTTAGGACATATGTACATGGAGATCAAAGGTTGGGCCAACTTTGCCACATTCTAGGCCCCGGTTGTGATGTGGCGGGAGTTTCCACGTACAGATCCAACATTTTACTAAGTGTTAACGCATGTCTGGGAAGGGGGTCACAACTGGGGCCTACACATGGCACCTACCAACCTTGCACCACTCTCACACACATATCCTAGGGGCACATGCAAGTTTCATGTGATTCCGACGCTCCGGTAGTCTTCCTCCGGTGAAACCCTAGACAGGGGGCCCCGGATCGTCTACCCCTATAACTATCTCCGTACGAGAGTAGCCCGGTGGACCTCTCTACTTGTTTTGGTTTGTTTAGGACATATGTACATGGAGATCAAAGTTGGGGCAACTTTGCCACATTCTAGGCCCCGGTTGTGACGCGGCGGGAGTTTCCACGTATAGATCCAGGATTTTACTAAGTGTTAACGCATGTCCGGCAAGGGGGTCACAACTGGGGCCTACACATGGCACCTACCAACCTTGCACCACTCTCACACACATATCCTAGGGGCACAATGCAAGTTTCATGTGATTCCGACGCTCCGGTAGTCTTCCTCCAGGGAAACCCTAGACAGGGGGCCCCGGATCGTCTACCCCTATAACTATCTCCGTACGAGAGTAGCCCGGTGGACCTCTCTACTTGTTTTGGTTTTTTAGGACATATGTACATGGAGAGCAAAGGTTGGGCAACTTTGCCACATTCTAGGCCCCAGGTTGTGATTGGCGGGAGTTTCCACGTACAGATCCAAGCATTTTACTAAGTGTTAACCATGTCAGGAAGGGGGTCACACTGGGGCCTACACATGGCACCTACCAACCTTGCACCACTCTCACACACATATCCTAGGGGCACTGCAAGTTTCATGTGATTCCGACGCTCCGGTAGTCTTCCTCCGGTGAAACCCTAGACAGGGGGGCCCCGGATCGTCTACCCCTATAACTATCTCCGTACGAGAGTAGCCGGTGGACCTCTCTACTTGTTTTGGTTTTAGGACATATGTACATGGAGAGAAAAGGTTGGGCCAACTTTGCCACATTCTAGGCCCCGGTTGTGATGTGGCGGGAGTTTCCACGTACAGATCCAACATTTTACTAAGTGTTAACGCATGTCCGAGAGGGGGGTCACAACTGGGGCCTACACATGGCACCTACCAACCTTGCACCACTCACACACATATCCTAGGGGCACATGCAAGTTTTCATGTGATTCCGACGCTCCTGTGGTCTTCCTCCGGCGAAACCCTAGACCGAGGGACCCGGATCGTCTACCCCTATAGCTTTCTCCGTACGAGGATAGCCCGTGGACCTCTCTACTTGGTTTGGTTTTTTTAGGACATATGTACATGGAGATCAAAGGTTGGGCCAACTTTGCCACATTCTAGGCCCTGGTTGTGATGTGGCGGGAGTTTCCACGTACAGATCCAACATTTTACTAAGTGTTAACGCATGTCCGGGAAGGGGGGTCACAACTGGGGCCTACACATGGCACCTACCAACCTTGCAACCACTCTACACACATATCCTAGGGGCAGCATGCAAGTTTTCATGTGATTCCGACGCTCTCGGTGGTCTTCCTCCGGTGAAACCCTAGACCATAGGGCCCTAGATCGTCTACCCTATAGCTTTCTCCGTACGAGGATAGCCGGTGGACCTCTCTACTTGTTTTGGTTGTTTTAGGACATATGTACATGGAGAATCAAAGGTTGGGCCAACTTTGCCACATTCTAGGCCCGGGTTGTGATGTGGCGGGAGTTTCCACGTACAGATCCAAGCATTTTACTAAGTGTTAACGCATGTCCAGCAAGGGGGGTCACAACTGGGGCCTACACATGGCACCTACCAACCTTGCACCACTCTCACACACATATCCTAGGGGCACATGCAAGTTTTCATGTGATTCCGACGCTCCGTAGTCTTCCTCCCGTCGAAACCTAGACCGAGGGGCCCCGGATCGTCTACCCCTATAACTTCTCCGTACGAGAGTAGCCGGTGGACCTCTCTACTTGTTTTTGTTTTTTAGGACATATGTACATGGAGAGCAAAGGTTGGGCCAACTTTGCCACATTCTAGGCCCGGTTGTGATGTGGCGGGAGTTTCCACGTACAGATCCAACATTTTACTAAGTGTTAACGCATGTCCGGGAAGGGGGTCACAACTGGGGCCTACACATGGCACCTACCAACCTTGCACGACTCTCACACACATATCCTAGGGGCACATGCAAGTTTTCATGTGATTCCGACGCTCCGTGGTCTTCCTCCGGCGAAACCCTAGACCGAGGGCCCCGGATCGTCTACCCCTATAGCTTTCTCTACGAGGATAGCCCGGTGGACCTCTCTACTTGTTTTGTTTGTTAGACATATGTACATGGAGATCAAAGGTTGGGCCAACTTTGCCACATTCTAGGCCCGGTTGTGTTGGGCGAGAGTTTCCACGTATAGATCCAGGATTTTACTAAGTGTTAACGCATGTCCGGCAAGGGGGTCACACCTGGGGCCTACACATGGCACCTACCAACCTTGCACCACTCTCACACACATATCCTAGGGGCACATGCAAGTTTTCATGTGATTCCGACGCTCTCGTGGTCTTCCTCCGGCGAAACCCTAGACGAGGGCCCCGGATCGTCTACCCCTATAGCTTCTCCGTACGAGGATAGCCCGGTGGACCTCTCTACTTGTTTGGTTTGTTAGGACATATGTACATGGAGATCAAAGGTTGGGCCAACTTGCCACATTCTAGGCCCCGGTTGTGTGTGGCGGGAGTTTCCACGTACAGATCCAACATTTTACTAAGTGTTAACGCATGTCCAAGGGGGGGGGTCACACCTGGGGCCTACACATGGCACCTACCAACCTTGCACGACTCTCACACACATATCCTAGGGGCACATGCAAGTTTTCATGTGATTCCGACGCTCTGGTGGTCTTCCTCCGGCGAAACCCTAGACCGAGGTCCCCGGATCGTCTACCCCTATAGCTATCTCAGTACGAGGATAGCCCGGGGGAACCTCTCTACTTGTTTTGGTTTTTTAGGACATATGTACATGGAGATCAAAGGTTGGGCCAACTTTGCCACATTCTAGGCCCCGGTTGTGACGCGGCGGGAGTTTTCCACGTATAGATCCAGGATTTTACTAAGTGTTAACGCATGTCCGGCAAGGGGGTCACAACTAGGGCCTACACATGGCACCTACCAACCTTTGCACCACTCTCACACACATATCATAGGGGCACATGCAAGTTTCATGTGATTCGACGCTCCGCTAGTCTTTCCTCTGGTGAAACCTAGCAGGGGGGCCCAGGATCGTCTAACCCCTATAACTATCTCCTGTACGAGAGTAGCCACGGTGGACCCTCTCTACTGTGTTTGGTTTTTTAGGACATATGTACATGGAGAGCAAAGGTTGGGACAACTTTGCCACATTCTAGGCCCCGGTTGTGATGTGGCGGGAGTTTCCAACGTACAGATCCAACATTTTACTAAGTGTTACCGGCATGTCCAGGGAAGGGGGTCACAACTGGGGCCTACCCATGGCACCTACCAAACCTTGCACTACTCTCACACACATATCCTAGGGGCACATGCAAGTTTTCATGTGATTCCGACGCTCTCGGTGTCTTCCTCCGGCGAAACCCTAGACCGAGGGCCCCGGAGTGGCTACCCCGATAGGCTTCTTCCGTACGAGGATAGCCCGGTGGAAATCTCTACTTGTTTTGGTTTGTTTAGGACATATGTACATGGAGAATCAAAGGTTGGGCCAACTTTGCCACATTCTAGGTCCCCCAGGTTGATGACGCGGCGGGAGTTATCCACGTATAGATCCGGTGATTTTACTATGTGTTAACGCATGTTAGGGCAAGGGGGTCACACCGTGTGGGCCTATAGATGAACCTACCAACCTTGCACCACTTCTGCACAGCACATATCCTAGGGACACATGCCAAGTTTTCATGTGATTCGCGACAAACTGATCCCAGTAGTCTTCCTCCGGTGAAACCCTAGACAGGGGGCCCAGGATCGTCTACCCCTATAACTATCTCCGTACGAGAGTAGCCCGGTGGACCTCTCTACTTGTTTGGTTTTTAGGACATATGTACATGGAGAGCAAAGGTTGGGCCAACTTTGCCACATTCTAGGCCCCGGTTGTGAGTGGCGGGAGTTTCCACGTACAGATCCAACATTTTACTAAGTGTTTAACGCATGTCCGGGAAGGGGGGTCACACCTGGGGCCTACACATGGCACCTACCAACCTTGCACGACTCTCACACACATATCCTAGGGGCACATGCAAGTTTTCATGTGATTCCGACGCTCCGGTGGTCTTCCTCCGGCGAAACCCTAGACCGAGGGCCCCGGATCGTCTACCCCTATAGCTTTCTCCGTACGAGGATAGCCCGGTGGACCTCTCTACTTGTTTTGGTTTGTTTAGGACATATGTACATGGAGATCAAAGGTTGGGCCAACTTGCCACATTACTAGGCCCCGGTTGTGACGCGGTGGGACTTTCCACATATAGATCCAGGATTTTACTAAGTGTTAACGCATGTCCGGCAAGGGGGTCACACCTGGGGCCTACACATGGCACCTACCAACCTTCACCACTCTCACACACATATCCTAGGGGCACATGCAAGTTTTCATGTGATTCCGACGCTCCGGTAGTCTTCCTCCGGTGAAACCCTAGATAGGGGCCCAAGATGTCTACCCCTATAACTATCTCCGTACGAGAGTAGCCCGGTGGACCTCTCTACTTGTTTGGTTTTTAGGACATATGTACATGGAGAGCAAGGTTGGGCCAACTTTGCCCATTCTAGGCCCCGGTTATGATGTGGCGGGAGTTTCCACGTACAGACCCAACATTTTACTAAGTGTTAACGCTTGTCCGGGAAGGGGGTCACAACTGGGCCCTACACATGGCACCTACCAACCTTGCACGACTCTCACACACATATCCTAGGAGCACATGCAAGTTTTCATGTGATTCCGACGCTCTCGTGGTCTTCCTCCGTCGAAACCCTAGACGAGGGCCCCGGAATCGTCTACCCTATAGCTTCTCCATATAAGGATAGCCCGGTGACCTCTCTACTTGTTTATGGTTTTGTTTAGTACATATGTACATGGAGATCAAAGTCTGGGCCAACTTGTCCACATTCTAGGCCCCCGGTTGTGATCGCGGCTAGGAGTTTGCCACGTATAGATCCAGGATTTACTAAGTGTTAACGCATGTCCGGCAAGGGGGTCACACCTGGGGCCTACACATGGCACCTACCAACCTTGCACCACTCCTCACACACATATACTAGGGCACATGCAAGTTTTCATGTGATTCCGCAGCTCCGGTGGTCTTCCTCCGGCGAAACCCTAGACCGAGGGACCCCGGATCGTCTACCCCTATAGCTTCTCAGTACGAGGATAGCCCCGGTGGACCTCTCTACTTGTTTATGGTTTGTTAGGATCATATGTACATGGAGATCAAAGGTTGGGCCAACTTTGTCCACATTCTAGGCCCCGGTTGTGCGCTGCTAGAGTTTCCACGTATGGATCCAGATTTACTAAGTGTTAACGCATGTCCGGCAAGGTGGTCACACCTGGGGCCTACTCATGGCACCTACCAACCTTGCACGACTCTCACACACATATCCTAGGAGCACATGCAAGTTTTCATGTGATTCCGACGCTCTCATGTGTCTTCCTCCGGCGAAACCCTAGACCGAGGGTCCCGGATCGTCTACCCCTATAGCTTTCTCCATAGGAGGGTAGCCCGGTGGACCTCTCTACTTGTTTATGTTTGTTTAGTTCATATGTACATGGAGATCAAAGGCTGGGCCAACTTTGTCACATTCTAGGCCCCGGTTGTGTCGCGGCGGGAGTTTCCACTTATCGATCCAGGATTTTACTAAGTGTTAACGCATGTCCAGCGAAATGGGGGTCACACCGGGGCCTACACATGGGCACCTACCAATCCTTGCAACCACTCTCACACACACATCCTAGGGGAACTATGCCAAGTTTTCATGTGATTCTGACGCTCCGCTAGTCTTCCCCGGCGAAACCCTATAAACTATCTCCGTACGGAGAGTAGCCCAGTGGACTCTCTACTTGTTTTGGTTTTTAGGACATATGTACATGGAGAGCAAAGGTTGGGCCAACTTGCCACATTCTAGGGCCCGGTTGTGATGTGGCGGGAGTTTCCACGTACAGATCCAACATTTTACTAAGTGTTACGCATGTCCGGGAAGTGGTGTCCACAACTGGGTCCTACACATGGCACCTACCAACCTTGCACGACTCTCACACACATATCCTAGGAGAACATGCAAGTTTTCATGTGATTCGACGCTCTCGTGGTCTTCCTCCGGCGAAACCCTAGACCGAGGGCCCCGGATCGTCTACCCCTATAGCTTTCCCAGAGGAGGATAGCCGGTGGACCTCTCTACTTGATTATGTCTGTTTAGTTCATATGTACATGAAGATCAAAGGCTGGGCCAACTTTGTCACTTCTAGGCCCTGGTTGTGTCGCGGCTAGAGTTTCCACGTATAGATCCAGGATTTTACTAAGTGTTAACGCATGTCCGGCAAGGGGGTCACACCTGGGGCCTACACATGGTACCTACCAACCTTGCACCACTCTCACACACACATCCTAGGGGCACATGCAAGTTTTCATGTGATTCTAACGCTCCGCCAGTCTTCCCCCGCGAAACCCTAGACAGGGGGCCCCGGATCGTCTACCCCTATAACTATCTCCGTACGAGAGTAGCCCGGTGGACCTCTCTACTTGTTTTAGTTTTTTAGGACATATGTACATGGAGAGCAAAGGCTCGGCCAACTTTGCCACATTCTAGGCCCCGGTTTGTGATTTGGCGGGAGTTTCCACGTACAGATCCAACATTTTACTAAGTGTTAAAGCATGTACGGGAAGGGGGTCACACCCTGGGGCCTACACGTGGCACCTACCAACCTTGCACGACTCTCACACACATATCCTAGGGCACATGCAAGTTTTCATGTGATTCCGACGCTCCGGTGGTCTTCCTCCGGCGAAACACTAGACCGAGGGCCCCGGATCGGCTACCCCTATAGCTTTCTCCGTACGAGGATAGCCCGGTGGACCTCTCTACTTGTTTTGGTTTGTTTAGGACATATGTACATGGAGATCAAAGGTTGGGCCAACTTTGCCACATTCTAGGCCCCGGTTGTAACGCGGAGGGAGTTTCCACATAGAGATCCAGGATTTTACTAAGTGTTAACGCATGTCCGGCAAGGGGGTCACACCTGGGCCTACACATTGCACCTACCAACCTTTCACCACTCTCACACACATATACTAGGGGAACATGCAAGTTTTCATGTGATTCCGACGCTCGGTAGACTTCCTCGGTGAAACCCTAGACAGGGGGACCAAGATTGTCTACCCCTTATAACTAACTGTCCGTACGAGAGTAGGCCCGGTGGACCTATCTACTTGTATTGGTTTTTTAGGACATATGTACATGGAGAGCAAAGGTGGGCCAACTTTGCCACATTCTAGGGCCCCCGGTTGTGATGTGGCGGGAGTTTCCACAGTACAGATCCAACATTTTACTAAGTGTTAACGCATGTCCATGGAAGGGGGTCACAACTGGGGCCTACACATGGCACCTACCAACCTTGCACGACTCTCACACACATATCCTAGGCGCACATGCAAGTTTTCATGTGATTCCGACGCTCGGTGGTCTTCCTCCGGCGAAACCCTAGACCGAGGGCCCAGGATGTCTACCCCTATAGCTTTCTCCGTACGAGGATAGCCCGGCTGGACCTCTCTACTTGTTTTGGTTTTTTAGGACATATGTACATGGAGATCAAAGGTTGGGCCAACTTGCCACATTCTAGGCCCCGGTTGTGACGCGTGGGGGAGTTTCACGTATAGATCCAGGATTTTACTAAGTGTTAACGCATGTCGGCAAGGGGTCACACCTGGGGCCTACACATGGCACCTACCAACCTTGCACCACTCTCACACACATATCCTAGGGGCCACATGCAAGTTTTCATTGTGATTTCCGACGCTCCGGTAGTCTTCCTCCGGTGAAAACCCTAGACAGGGGCCCCAAGATCGTCTAACCCCTATAACTATCTCCGTACGAGAGTATCCCGGTGGACCTCTCTACTGGTTTTGGTTTTTTAGGACATATGTACATGGAGAGCAAAAGGTTGGGCCAACTTTGCCACATTCTAGGCCCCGGTTGTGATGTGGCGGGGAGTTTCCACGTACAGATCCAACATTTACTAAGTGTTAACGCATGTCCGGGAAGGGGGTCACAACTGGGGCCTACACATGGCACCTACCCAACCTTGCACGACTCTCACACACATATCCTAGGGCACATGCAAGTTTCATGTGATTCCGACGCTCTCGGTGGTCTTCCTCCGGCGAAACCCTAGACCGAGGGCCACGGATCGTCTACCCCTATAGCTTTTCCGTACGAGGATAGCCCGGTGGACCTCTCTACTTGTTTTGGTTTGTTTAGGATCATATGTACATGGAGATCAAAGGTGGGCCAACTTTGCCATCATTCTAGGCCCGGTTGTGACGCTGGCGGAGTTTCCACGTATAGATCCAGGATTTTACCTAAGTGTTAACGCATGTCCGGCAAGGGGGTCACACCTGGGGCCTACACATGGCACCTACCAACCTTGCACCACTCTCACACACACTCCGTAGGCGGCACATGCAAGTTTTCATGTGATTCCGACGCTCTCCGGTAGTCTCCTCCGGTGAAACCCTAGACAGGGGGCCCAGGATCGTCTACCCCTATAACTATCTCCGTACGAGCGTGAGCCGGTGGACCCTTCTACTTGTTTTGGTTTTTTAGGACATATGTACAGGAGAGCAAAGGTGGGCCAACTTGCCACATTCTAGGCCCCATGTTGTGATGTGGCGGGAGTTTCCACGTACAGATCCAACATTTTACTAAGTGTTAACGCATGTCCGGGAAGGGGGTCACAACTGGGCCCTACATGGCACCTACCAACCTTGCACGACTCTCACACACATATCCTAGGGGCACATGCAAGTTTTCATGTGATTCCGACGCTCCGTGGTCTTCCTCGGCGAAACCCTAGACCGAGGGCCCCGGATCGTCTACCCCTATAGCTTTCTCCATATAAGGATAGCCCGGGGTGGACCTCTCTACTTGTTTTGGTTTGTTTAGGACATATGTACATGGAGATCAAAGTTGGGCCAACTTTGCCACATTCTAGGCCCCGGTTGTGTCGCGGCTAGAGTTTCCACGTATAGATCCAGGATTTTACTAAGTGTTAACGCATGTCCGGCAAGGGGGTCACACCTGGGGCCTACACATGGCACCTACCAACCTTGCACCACTCTCACACACATATCCTAGGGGCACATGCAAGTTTTCATGTGATTCCGACGCTCGGTGGTCTTCCTCCGGCGAAACCCTAGACCGAGGGACCCCGGATCGTCTACCCCTATAGCTTTCTCCGTACGAGGATAGCCCGGTGGACCTCTCTAC
>CAJUXJ010001290.1:0-34914 GCA_910589775.1 Avena eriantha
ATAGCAATCTCCGTACGAGGGTAGCCCGGTGGACCTTTCTACTTTTTTGGTTTGTTTAGGACATATGTACATGGAGAGCAAAGGTTGGGCCCACTTTGCCACATTCTAGGCCCCGGTGTCCCGCGGCGGGAGTTTCCTCCACGTTAGATCCAGGATTTTACCAAGCGTTAACGCATGTCCGGGTAGGGGGTCACACCTGGGGCCTACGCATGGCACCTACCAACCTTGCACCACTATCACACACATGTGCTAGGGGCACATGCAAGTTTTCATGTGATTCCGACGCTCCGTGGTCTTCCTCCGCGAAACCCTAGACCGGGGCCCCCGATCGTCTACCCCTATAGCAATCTCCGTACGAGGGTAGCCCGGTGGACCTTTCTACTTGTTTTGGTTTGTTTAGGACATATGTACATGGAGAGCAAAGGTTGGGCCCACTTTGCCACATTCTAGGCCCCGGTTGTCCCGCGGCGGGAGTTTCCACGTACAGATCCAGGATTTTACCAAGCGTTAACGCATGTCCGGGTAGGGGGTCACACCTGGGCCTACGCATGGCACCTACCAACCCTTTCACCACTATCACACACATGTGCTAGGGGCACATGCAAGTTTTATGTGATTCCGACGCTCCGGTGGTCTTCCTCCGTGAAACCCTAGACCGGGGCCCCCGGATCGTCTACCCCTATAGCAATCTCCGTACGAGGTAGCCCGTGGACCTTTCTACTTGTTTTGGTTTGTTTAGGACATATGTACATGGAGAGCAAAGGTTGGGCCCACTTTGCAACATTCTAGGCCCCGGTTGTCCCGCGGCGGGAGTTTCCACGTACAGATCCAGGATTTTACCAAGCGTTAACGCATGTCCGGGTAGGGGGGTCACACCTGGGGCCTACGCATGGCACCTACCACCTTGCACCACTATCACACACATGTGCTAGGGGCACATGCAAGTTTTATGTGATTCCGACGCTCCGGTGGTCTTCCTCCGGCGAAACCCTAGACCGGGGGCCCCGGATCGTCTACCCCTATAGCAATCTCTCGTACGAGGGTAGCCCGGTGGACCTTTCTACTTGTTTTGGTTTGTTTAGGACATATGTACATGGAGAAAAGGTTGGGCCCACTTTGCAACATTCTAGGCCCCGTTGTCCCGCGGCGGGAGTTTCCACGTACGATCCAGGATTTTACCAAGCGTTAACGCATGTCCGGGTAGGGGGGTCACACCTGGGCCTACGCATGGCACCTACCAACCTTGCACCACTATCACACACATGTGCTAGGGGCACATGCAAGTTTTTATGTGATTCCGATGCTCCGGTGGTCTTCCTCCGCGAAACCCTAGACCGGGGGCCCCGGATCGTCTACCCCTATAGCAATCTCCGTACGAGGGTAGCCCGTGGACCTTTCTACTTGTTTTGGTTTGTTTAGGACATATGTACATGGAGAGAAAGGTTGGGCCCACTTTGCAACATTCTAGGCCCCGGTTGTCCCGCGGCGGGAGTTTCCACGTATAGATCCAGGATTTTACCAAGCGTTAACGCATGTCCGGGTAGGGGGGTCACACCTGGGGCCTACGCATGGCACCTACCAACCTTGACACCACTATCACACACATGTGCTAGGGGCACATGCAAGTTTTTATGTGATTCCGATGCTCCGGTGGTCTTCCTCCGGCGAAACCCTAGACCGGGGGCCCCCGATCGTCTACCCCTATAGCAATCTCCGTACGAGGGTAGCCCGGTGGACCTTTCTACTTGTTTTGGTTTGTTTAGGACATATGTACATGGAGAGAAAAGTTTGGCCCACTTTGCAACATTCTAGGCCCCGGTTGTCCCGCGGCGGGAGTTTCCACGTATAGATCCAGGATTTTACCAAGCGTTAACGCATGTCCGGGTAGGGGGGTCACACCTGGGGCCTACGCATGGCACCTACCAACCTTGCACCACTATCACACACATGTGCTAGGGGCACATGCAAGTTTTATGTGATTCCGACGCTCCGGTGGTCTTCCTCCGGCGAAACCCTAGACCGGGGGCCCCGGATCGTCTACCCCTATAGCAATCTCCGTACGAGGGTAGCCCGGTGGACCTTTCTACTTGTTTTGGTTTGTTTAGGACATATGTACATGGAGAGCAAAGGTTGGGCCCACTTTGCCACATTCTAGGCCCCGGTTGTCCCGCGGCGGGAGTTTCCACGTACAGATCCAGGATTTTACCAAGCGTTAACGCATGTCCGGGTAGGGGGGTCACACCTGGGGCCTACGCATGGCACCTACCAACCTTGCACCACTATCACACACATGTGCTAGGGGCACATGCAGTTTTTATGTGATTCCGATGCTCCGGTGGTCTTCCTCCGGCGAAACCCTAGACCGGGGGCCCCGGATCGTCTACCCCTATAGCAATCTCCGTACGAGGGTAGCCCGGTGGACCTTTCTACTTGTTTTGGTTTGTTTAGGACATATGTACATGGAGAGCAAAGGTTGGGCCCACTTTGCACATTCTAGGCCCCGGTTGTCCCGCGGCGGGAGTTTCCACGTATAGATCCAGGATTTTACCAAGCGTTAACGCATGTCCGGGTAGGGGGTCACACCTGGGGCCTACGCATGGCACCTACCAACCTTGCACCACTATCACACACATGTGCTAGGGGCACATGCAAGTTTTATGTGATTCCGATGCTCCGGTGGTCTTCCTCCGGCGAAACCCTAGACCGGGGGCCCCGGATCGTCTACCCCTATAGCAATCTCCGTACGAGGGTAGCCCGGTGGACCTTTCTACTTGTTTTGGTTTGTTTAGGACATATGTACATGGAGAGCAAAGGTTGGGCCCACTTTGCAACATTCTAGGCCCCGGTTGTCCCGCGGCGGGAGTTTCCACGTATAGATCCAGGATTTTACCAAGCGTTAACGCATGTCCGGGTAGGGGGGTCACACCTGGGCCTACGCATGGCACCTACCAACCTTGCACCACTATCACACACATGTGCTAGGGGCACATGCAAGTTTTTATGTGATTCCGACGCTCCGGTGGTCTTCCTCCGGCGAAACCCTAGACCGGGGGCCCCGGATCGTCTACCCCTATAGCAATCTCCGTACGAGGGTAGCCCGGTGGACCTTTCTACTTGTTTTGGTTTTTTAGGACATATGTACATGGAGAGAAAGGTTGGGCCCACTTTGCAACATTCTAGGCCCCGGTTGTCCCGCGGCGGGAGTTTCCACGTATAGATCCAGGATTTTACCAAGCGTTAACGCATGTCCGGGTAGGGGGGTCACACCTGGGGCCTACGCATGGCACCTACCAACCTTGCACCACTATCACACACATGTGCTAGGGGCACATGCAAGTTTTTATGTGATTCTGACGCTCCGGTGGTCTTCCTCCGGCGAAACCCTAGACCGGGGCCCCGGATCGTCTACCCCTATAGCAATCTCCGTACGAGGGTAGCCCGGTGGACCTTTCTACTTGTTTTGGTTTGTTTAGGACATATGTACATGGAGAGCAAAGGTTGGGCCCACTTTGCAACATTCTAGGCCCCGGTTGTCCCGCGGCGGGAGTTTCCACGTATAGATCCAGGATTTTACCAAGCGTTAACGCATGTCCGGGTAGGGGGGGTCACACCTGGGGCCTACGCATGGCACCTACCAACCTTGCACCACTATCACACACATGTGCTAGGGGCACATGCAAGTTTTTATGTGATTCGATGCTCCGGTGGTCTTCCTCCGGCGAAACCCTAGACCGGGGCCCCGGATCGTCTACCCCTATAGCAATCTCCGTACGAGGGTAGCCCGGTGGACCTTTCTACTTGTTTTGGTTTGTTTAGGACATATGTACATGGAGAGAAAAGGTTGGGCCCACTTTGCAACATTCTAGGCCCCGGTTGTCCCGCGGCGGGAGTTTCCACGTATAGATCCAGGATTTTACCAAGCGTTAACGCATGTCCGGGTAGGGGGGTCACACCTGGGGCCTACGCATGGCACCTACCAACCTTGCACCACTATCACACACATGTGCTAGGGGCACATGCAAGTTTTTATGTGATTCCGACGCTCCGGTGGTCTTCCTCCGGCGAAACCCTAGACCGGGGGCCCCGGATCGTCTACCCCTATAGCAATCTCCGTACGAGGGTAGCCCGGTGGACCTTTCTACTTGTTTTGGTTTGTTTAGGACATATGTACATGGAGAGCAAAGGTTGGGCCCACTTTGCCACATTCTAGGCCCCGGTTGTCCCGCGGCGGGAGTTTCCACGTATAGATCCAGGATTTTACCAAGCGTTAACGCATGTCCGGGTAGGGGGGTCACACCTGGGGCCTACGCATGGCACCTACCAACCTTGCACCACTATCACACACATGTGCTAGGGGCACATGCAAGTTTTTATGTGATTCCGATGCTCCGGTGGTCTTCCTCCGGCGAAACCCTAGACCGGGGGCCCCGGATCGTCTACCCCTATAGCAATCTCCGTACGAGGGTAGCCCGGTGGACCTTTCTACTTGTTTTGGTTTGTTTAGGACATATGTACATGGAGAGCAAAGGTTGGGCCCACTTTGCAACATTCTAGGCCCCGGTTGTCCCGCGGCGGGAGTTTCCACGTACAGATCCAGGATTTTACCAAGCGTTAACGCATGTCCGGGTAGGGGGGTCACACCTGGGGCCTACGCATGGCACCTACCAACCTTGCACCACTATCACACACATGTGCTAGGGGCACATGCAAGTTTTTATGTGATTCCGACGCTCCGGTGGTCTTCCTCCGGCGAAACCCTAGACCGGGGCCCCGGATCGTCTACCCCTATAGCAATCTCCGTACGAGGGTAGCCCGGTGGACCTTTCTACTTGTTTTGGTTTGTTTAGGACATATGTACATGGAGAGCAAGGTTGGGCCCACTTTGCAACATTCTAGGCCCCGGTTGTCCCGCGGCGGGAGTTTCCACGTATAGATCCAGGATTTTACCAAGCGTTAACGCATGTCCGGGTAGGGGGGTCACACCTGGGGCCTACGCATGGCACCTACCAACCTTGCACCACTATCACACACATGTGCTAGGGGCACATGCAAGTTTTTATGTGATTCCGACGCTCCGGTGGTCTTCCTCCGGCGAAACCCTAGACCGGGGCCCCGGATCGTCTACCCCTATAGCAATCTCCGTACGAGGGTAGCCCGGTGGACCTTTCTACTTGTTTTGGTTTGTTTAGGACATATGTACATGGAGAGCAAAGGTTGGGCCCACTTTGCAACATTCTAGGCCCCGGTTGTCCCGCGGCGGGAGTTTCCACGTATAGATCCAGGATTTTACCAAGCGTTAACGCATGTCCGGGTAGGGGGGTCACACCTGGGGCCTACGCATGGCACCTACCAACCTTGCACCACTATCACACACATGTGCTAGGGGCACATGCAAGTTTTTATGTGATTCCGATGCTCCGGTGGTCTTCCTCCGGCGAAACCCTAGACCGGGGCCCCGGATCGTCTACCCCTATAGCAATCTCCGTACGAGGGTAGCCCGGTGGACCTTTCTACTTGTTTTGGTTTGTTTAGGACATATGTACATGGAGAGAAAGGTTGGGCCCACTTTGCAACATTCTAGGCCCCGGTTGTCCCGCGGCGGGAGTTTCCACGTATAGATCCAGGATTTTACCAAGCGTTAACGCATGTCCGGGTAGGGGGGTCACACCTGGGGCCTACGCATGGCACCTACCAACCTTGCACCACTATCACACACATGTGCTAGGGGCACATGCAAGTTTTTATGTGATTCTGATGCTCCGGTGGTCTTCCTCCGGCGAAACCCTAGACCGGGGCCCCGGATCGTCTACCCCTATAGCAATCTCCGTACGAGGGTAGCCCGGTGGACCTTTCTACTTGTTTTGGTTTGTTTAGGACATATGTACATGGAGAGAAAGGTTGGGCCCACTTTGCAACATTCTAGGCCCCGGTTGTCCCGCGGCGGGAGTTTCCACGTACAGATCCAGGATTTTACCAAGCGTTAACGCATGTCCGGGTAGGGGGGTCACACCTGGGGCCTACGCATGGCACCTACCAACCTTGCACCACTATCACACACATGTGCTAGGGGCACATGCAAGTTTTTATGTGATTCCGATGCTCCGGTGGTCTTCCTCCGGCGAAACCCTAGACCGGGGGCCCCGGATCGTCTACCCCTATAGCAATCTCCGTACGAGGGTAGCCCGGTGGACCTTTCTACTTGTTTTGGTTTGTTTAGGACATATGTACATGGAGAGAAAAGGTTGGGCCCACTTTGCAACATTCTAGGCCCCGGTTGTCCCGCGGCGGGAGTTTCCACGTATAGATCCAGGATTTTACCAAGCGTTAACGCATGTCCGGGTAGGGGGGTCACACCTGGGGCCTACGCATGGCACCTACCAACCTTGCACCACTATCACACACATGTGCTAGGGGCACATGCAAGTTTTTATGTGATTCCGATGCTCCGGTGGTCTTCCTCCGGCGAAACCCTAGACCGGGGCCCCGGATCGTCTACCCCTATAGCAATCTCCGTACGAGGGTAGCCCGGTGGACCTTTCTACTTGTTTTGGTTTGTTTAGGACATATGTACATGGAGAGCAAAGGTTGGGCCCACTTTGCAACATTCTAGGCCCCGGTTGTCCCGCGGCGGGAGTTTCCACGTATAGATCCAGGATTTTACCAAGCGTTAACGCATGTCCGGGTAGGGGGGTCACACCTGGGGCCTACGCATGGCACCTACCAACCTTGCACCACTATCACACACATGTGCTAGGGGCACATGCAAGTTTTTATGTGATTCCGACGCTCCGGTGGTCTTCCTCCGGCGAAACCCTAGACCGGGGCCCCCGATCGTCTACCCCTATAGCAATCTCCGTACGAGGGTAGCCCGGTGGACCTTTCTACTTGTTTTGGTTTGTTTAGGACATATGTACATGGAGAGCAAAGGTTGGGCCCACTTTGCAACATTCTATGCCCCGGTTGTCCCGCGGCGGGAGTTTCCACGTACAGATCCAGGATTTTACCAAGCGTTAACGCATGTCCGGGTAGGGGGGTCACACCTGGGGCCTACGCATGGCACCTACCAACCTTGCACCACTATCACACACATGTGCTAGGGGCACATGCAAGTTTTTATGTGATTCCGACGCTCCGGTGGTCTTCCTCCGGCGAAACCCTAGACCGGGGCCCCGGATCGTCTACCCCTATAGCAATCTCCGTACGAGGGTAGCCCGGTGGACCTTTCTACTTGTTTTGGTTTGTTTAGGACATATGTACATGGAGAGAAAAGGTTGGGCCCACTTTGCAACATTCTAGGCCCCGGTTGTCCCGCGGCGGGAGTTTCCACGTACAGATCCAGGATTTTACCAAGCGTTAACGCATGTCCGGGTAGGGGGGTCACACCTGGGGCCTACGCATGGCACCTACCAACCTTGCACCACTATCACACACATGTGCTAGGGGCACATGCAAGTTTTTATGTGATTCCGATGCTCCGGTGGTCTTCCTCCGGCGAAACCCTAGACCGGGGCCCCGGATCGTCTACCCCTATAGCAATCTCCGTACGAGGGTAGCCCGGTGGACCTTTCTACTTGTTTTGGTTTGTTTAGGACATATGTACATGGAGAGAAAAGTTTGGGCCCACTTTGCAACATTCTAGGCCCCGGTTGTCCCGCGGCGGGAGTTTCCACGTATAGATCCAGGATTTTACCAAGCGTTAACGCATGTCCGGGTAGGGGGGTCACACCTGGGGCCTACGCATGGCACCTACCAACCTTGCACCACTATCACACACATGTGCTAGGGGCACATGCAAGTTTTATGTGATTCCGACGCTCTGGTGGTCTTCCTCCGGCGAAACCCTAGACCGGGGGCCCCGGATCGTCTACCCCTATAGCAATCTCCGTACGAGGGTAGCCCGGTGGACCTTTCTACTTGTTTTGGTTTGTTTAGGACATATGTACATGGAGAGCAAAGGTTGGGCCCACTTTGCACATTCTAGGCCCCGGTTGTCCCGCGGCGGGAGTTTCCACGTATAGATCCAGGATTTTACCAAGCGTTAACGCATGTCCGGGTAGGGGGGTCACACCTGGGGCCTACGCATGGCACCTACCAACCTTGCACCACTATCACACACATGTGCTAGGGGCACATGCAAGTTTTTATGTGATTCTGACGCTCCGGTGGTCTTCCTCCGGCGAAACCCTAGACCGGGGGCCCGGATCGTCTACCCCTATAGCAATCTCCGTACGAGGGTAGCCCGGTGGACCTTTCTACTTGTTTTGGTTTGTTTAGGACATATGTACATGGAGAGCAAAGGTTGGGCCCACTTTGCAACATTCTAGCCCCGGTTGTCCCGCGGCGGGAGTTTCCACGTACAGATCCAGGATTTTACCAAGCGTTAACGCATGTCCGGGTAGGGGGGTCACACCTGGGGCCTACGCATGGCACCTACCAACCTTGCACCACTATCACACACATGTGCTAGGGGCACATGCATGTTTTTATGTGATTCCGATGCTCCGGTGGTCTTCCTCCGGCGAAACCCTAGACCGGGGGCCCCGGATCGTCTACCCCTATAGCAATCTCCGTACGAGGGTAGCCCGGTGGACCTTTCTACTTGTTTTGGTTTGTTTAGGACATATGTACATGGAGAGAAAAGGTTGGGCCCACTTTGCAACATTCTAGGCCCCGGTTGTCCCGCGGCGGGAGTTTCCACGTACAGATCCAGGATTTTACCAAGCGTTAACGCATGTCCGGGTAGGGGGGTCACACCTGGGGCCTACGCATGGCACCTACCAACCTTGCACCACTATCACACACATGTGCTAGGGGCACATGCATGTTTTTATGTGATTCCGATGCTCCGGTGGTCTTCCTCCGGCGAAACCCTAGACCGGGGCCCCGATCGTCTACCCCTATAGCAATCTCCGTACGAGGGTAGCCCGGTGGACCTTTCTACTTGTTTTGGTTTGTTTAGGACATATGTACATGGAGAGAAAAGGTTGGGCCCACTTTGCAACATTCTAGGCCCCGGTTGTCCCGCGGCGGGAGTTTCCACGTATAGATCCAGGATTTTACCAAGCGTTAACGCATGTCCGGGTAGGGGGGTCACACCTGGGGCCTACGCATGGCACCTACCAACCTTGCACCACTATCACACACATGTGCTAGGGGCACATGCATGTTTTTATGTGATTCCGATGCTCTGGTGGTCTTCCTCCGGCGAAACCCTAGACCGGGGCCCCGGATCGTCTACCCCTATAGCAATCTCCGTACGAGGGTAGCCCGGTGGACCTTTAACTTGTTTTGGTTTGTTTAGGACATATGTACATGGAGAGCAAAGTTGGGCCCACTTTGCCACATTCTAGGCCCCGGTTGTCCCGCGGCGGGAGTTTCCACGTATAGATCCAGGATTTTACCAAGCGTTAACGCATGTCCGGGTAGGGGGTCACACCTGGGGCCTACGCATGGCACCTACCAACCTTGCACCACTATCACACACATGTGCTAGGGGCACATGCAAGTTTTTATGTGATTCCGACGCTCCGGTGGTCTTCCTCCGGCGAAACCCTAGACCGGGGCCCCCGATCGTCTACCCCTATAGCAATCTCCGTACGAGGGTAGCCCGGTGGACCTTTCTACTTGTTTTGGTTTGTTTAGGACATATGTACATGGAGAGCAAAGGTTGGGCCCACTTTGCCACATTCTAGCCCCGGTTGTCCCGCGGCGGGAGTTTCCACGTATAGATCCAGGATTTTACCAAGCGTTAACGCATGTCCGGGTAGGGGGGTCACACCTGGGGCCTACGCATGGCACCTACCAACCTTGCACCACTATCACACACATGTGCTAGGGGCACATGCAAGTTTTTATGTGATTCTGACGCTCCGGTGGTCTTCCTCCGGCGAAACCCTAGACCGGGGCCCCGGATCGTCTACCCCTATAGCAATCTCCGTACGAGGGTAGCCCGGTGGACCTTTCTACTTGTTTTGGTTTGTTTAGGACATATGTACATGGAGAGAAAAGGTTGGGCCCACTTTGCAACATTCTAGGCCCCGGTTGTCCCGCGGCGGGAGTTTCCACGTACAGATCCAGGATTTTACCAAGCGTTAACGCATGTCCGGGTAGGGGGGTCACACCTGGGGCCTACGCATGGCACCTACCAACCTTGCACCACTATCACACACATGTGCTAGGGGCACATGCATGTTTTTATGTGATTCCGATGCTCCGGTGGTCTTCCTCCGGCGAAACCCTAGACCGGGGCCCCGGATCGTCTACCCCTATAGCAATCTCCGTACGAGGGTAGCCCGGTGGACCTTTCTACTTGTTTTGGTTTGTTTAGGACATATGTACATGGAGAGAAAAGTTGGGCCCACTTTGCCACATTCTAGGCCCCGGTTGTCCCGCGGCGGGAGTTTCCACGTATAGATCCAGGATTTTACCAAGCGTTAACGCATGTCCGGGTAGGGGGGTCACACCTGGGGCCTACGCATGGCACCTACCAACCTTGCACCACTATCACACACATGTGCTAGGGGCACATGCAAGTTTTTATGTGATTCCGATGCTCCGGTGGTCTTCCTCCGGCGAAACCCTAGACCGGGGGCCCCGGATCGTCTACCCCTATAGCAATCTCCGTACGAGGGTAGCCCGGTGGACCTTTCTACTTGTTTTGGTTTGTTTAGGACATATGTACATGGAGAGCAAAGGTTGGGCCCACTTTGCAACATTCTAGGCCCCGGTTGTCCCGCGGCGGGAGTTTCCACGTATAGATCCAGGATTTTACCAAGCGTTAACGCATGTCCGGGTAGGGGGTCACACCTGGGGCCTACGCATGGCACCTACCAACCTTGCACCACTATCACACACATGTGCTAGGGGCACATGCAAGTTTTTATGTGATTCCGACGCTCCGGTGGTCTTCCTCCGGCGAAACCCTAGACCGGGGGCCCCGGATCGTCTACCCCTATAGCAATCTCCGTACGAGGGTAGCCCGGTGGACCTTTCTACTTGTTTTGGTTTGTTTAGGACATATGTACATGGAGAGCAAAGGTTGGGCCCACTTTGCAACATTCTAGGCCCCGGTTGTCCCGCGGCGGGAGTTTCCACGTACAGATCCAGGATTTTACCAAGCGTTAACGCATGTCCGGGTAGGGGGGTCACACCTGGGGCCTACGCATGGCACCTACCAACCTTGCACCACTATCACACACATGTGCTAGGGGCACATGCAAGTTTTTATGTGATTCGATGCTCCGGTGGTCTTCCTCCGGCGAAACCCTAGACCGGGGCCCCGGATCGTCTACCCCTATAGCAATCTCCGTACGAGGGTAGCCCGGTGGACCTTTCTACTTGTTTTGGTTTGTTTAGGACATATGTACATGGAGAGAAAAGGTTGGGCCCACTTTGCAACATTCTAGGCCCCGGTTGTCCCGCGGCGGGAGTTTCCACGTACAGATCCAGGATTTTACCAAGCGTTAACGCATGTCCGGGTAGGGGGGTCACACCTGGGGCCTACGCATGGCACCTACCAACCTTGCACCACTATCACACACATGTGCTAGGGGCACATGCATGTTTTTATGTGATTCCGATGCTCCGGTGGTCTTCCTCCGGCGAAACCCTAGACCGGGGCCCCGGATCGTCTACCCCTATAGCAATCTCCGTACGAGGGTAGCCCGGTGGACCTTTCTACTTGTTTTGGTTTGTTTAGGACATATGTACATGGAGAGAAAAGGTTGGGCCCACTTTGCCACATTCTAGGCCCCGGTTGTCCCGCGGCGGGAGTTTCCACGTATAGATCCAGGATTTTACCAAGCGTTAACGCATGTCCGGGTAGGGGGGTCACACCTGGGGCCTACGCATGGCACCTACCAACCTTGCACCACTATCACACACATGTGCTAGGGGCACATGCAAGTTTTTATGTGATTCCGACGCTCTGGTGGTCTTCCTCCGGCGAAACCCTAGACCGGGGGCCCCGGATCGTCTACCCCTATAGCAATCTCCGTACGAGGGTAGCCCGGTGGACCTTTCTACTTGTTTTGGTTTGTTTAGGACATATGTACATGGAGAGCAAAGGTTGGGCCCACTTTGCAACATTCTAGGCCCCGGTTGTCCCGCGGCGGGAGTTTCCACGTATAGATCCAGGATTTTACCAAGCGTTAACGCATGTCCGGGTAGGGGGGTCACACCTGGGGCCTACGCATGGCACCTACCAACCTTGCACCACTATCACACACATGTGCTAGGGGCACATGCAAGTTTTTATGTGATTCCGACGCTCCGGTGGTCTTCCTCCGGCGAAACCCTAGACCGGGGCCCCGGATCGTCTACCCCTATAGCAATCTCCGTACGAGGGTAGCCCGGTGGACCTTTCTACTTGTTTTGGTTTGTTTAGGACATATGTACATGGAGAGCAAAGGTTGGGCCCACTTTGCAACATTCTATGCCCCGGTTGTCCCGCGGCGGGAGTTTCCACGTACAGATCCAGGATTTTACCAAGCGTTAACGCATGTCCGGGTAGGGGGGTCACACCTGGGGCCTACGCATGGCACCTACCAACCTTGCACCACTATCACACACATGTGCTAGGGGCACATGCATGTTTTTATGTGATTCCGATGCTCCGGTGGTCTTCCTCCGGCGAAACCCTAGACCGGGGGCCCCGGATCGTCTACCCCTATAGCAATCTCCGTACGAGGGTAGCCCGGTGGACCTTTCTACTTGTTTTGGTTTGTTTAGGACATATGTACATGGAGAGAAAAGGTTGGGCCCACTTTGCAACATTCTAGGCCCCGGTTGTCCCGCGGCGGGAGTTTCCACGTACAGATCCAGGATTTTACCAAGCGTTAACGCATGTCCGGGTAGGGGGGTCACACCTGGGGCCTACGCATGGCACCTACCAACCTTGCACCACTATCACACACATGTGCTAGGGGCACATGCAAGTTTTTATGTGATTCCGATGCTCCGGTGGTCTTCCTCCGGCGAAACCCTAGACCGGGGGCCCCGGATCGTCTACCCCTATAGCAATCTCCGTACGAGGGTAGCCCGGTGGACCTTTCTACTTGTTTTGGTTTGTTTAGGACATATGTACATGGAGAGAAAAGGTTGGGCCCACTTTGCAACATTCTAGGCCCCGGTTGTCCCGCGGCGGGAGTTTCCACGTATAGATCCAGGATTTTACCAAGCGTTAACGCATGTCCGGGTAGGGGGGTCACACCTGGGGCCTACGCATGGCACCTACCAACCTTGCACCACTATCACACACATGTGCTAGGGGCACATGCAAGTTTTTATGTGATTCCGATGCTCCGGTGGTCTTCCTCCGGCGAAACCCTAGACCGGGGCCCCGGATCGTCTACCCCTATAGCAATCTCCGTACGAGGGTAGCCCGGTGGACCTTTCTACTTGTTTTGGTTTGTTTAGGACATATGTACATGGAGAGCAAAGGTTGGGCCCACTTTGCCACATTCTAGGCCCCGGTTGTCCCGCGGCGGGAGTTTCCACGTATAGATCCAGGATTTTACCAAGCGTTAACGCATGTCCGGGTAGGGGGGTCACACCTGGGGCCTACGCATGGCACCTACCAACCTTGCACCACTATCACACACATGTGCTAGGGGCACATGCAAGTTTTTATGTGATTCCGACGCTCCGGTGGTCTTCCTCCGGCGAAACCCTAGACCGGGGGCCCCGGATCGTCTACCCCTATAGCAATCTCCGTACGAGGGTAGCCCGGTGGACCTTTCTACTTGTTTTGGTTTGTTTAGGACATATGTACATGGAGAGCAAAGGTTGGGCCCACTTTGCCACATTCTAGGCCCCGGTTGTCCCGCGGCGGGAGTTTCCACGTATAGATCCAGGATTTTACCAAGCGTTAACGCATGTCCGGGTAGGGGGGTCACACCTGGGGCCTACGCATGGCACCTACCAACCTTGCACCACTATCACACACATGTGCTAGGGGCACATGCAAGTTTTTATGTGATTCCGACGCTCCGGTGGTCTTCCTCCGGCGAAACCCTAGACCGGGGCCCCGGATCGTCTACCCCTATAGCAATCTCCGTACGAGGGTAGCCCGGTGGACCTTTCTACTTGTTTTGGTTTGTTTAGGACATATGTACATGGAGAGAAAGGTTGGGCCCACTTTGCAACATTCTAGGCCCCGGTTGTCCCGCGGCGGGAGTTTCCACGTACAGATCCAGGATTTTACCAAGCGTTAACGCATGTCCGGGTAGGGGGGTCACACCTGGGGCCTACGCATGGCACCTACCAACCTTGCACCACTATCACACACATGTGCTAGGGGCACATGCATGTTTTTATGTGATTCCGATGCTCCGGTGGTCTTCCTCCGGCGAAACCCTAGACCGGGGGCCCCGGATCGTCTACCCCTATAGCAATCTCCGTACGAGGGTAGCCCGGTGGACCTTTCTACTTGTTTTGGTTTGTTTAGGACATATGTACATGGAGAGAAAAGTTTGGGCCCACTTTGCAACATTCTAGGCCCCGGTTGTCCCGCGGCGGGAGTTTCCACGTATAGATCCAGGATTTTACCAAGCGTTAACGCATGTCCGGGTAGGGGGGTCACACCTGGGGCCTACGCATGGCACCTACCAACCTTGCACCACTATCACACACATGTGCTAGGGGCACATGCAAGTTTTTATGTGATTCCGACGCTCCGGTGGTCTTCCTCCGGCGAAACCCTAGACCGGGGCCCCGGATCGTCTACCCCTATAGCAATCTCCGTACGAGGGTAGCCCGGTGGACCTTTCTACTTGTTTTGGTTTGTTTAGGACATATGTACATGGAGAGCAAAGGTTGGGCCCACTTTGCAACATTCTAGGCCCCGGTTGTCCCGCGGCGGGAGTTTCCACGTATAGATCCAGGATTTTACCAAGCGTTAACGCATGTCCGGGTAGGGGGGTCACACCTGGGGCCTACGCATGGCACCTACCAACCTTGCACCACTATCACACACATGTGCTAGGGGCACATGCAAGTTTTTATGTGATTCTGACGCTCCGGTGGTCTTCCTCCGGCGAAACCCTAGACCGGGGGCCCCGGATCGTCTACCCCTATAGCAATCTCCGTACGAGGGTAGCCCGGTGGACCTTTCTACTTGTTTTGGTTTGTTTAGGACATATGTACATGGAGAGCAAAGGTTGGGCCCACTTTGCAACATTCTAGGCCCCGGTTGTCCCGCGGCGGGAGTTTCCACGTACAGATCCAGGATTTTACCAAGCGTTAACGCATGTCCGGGTAGGGGGGTCACACCTGGGGCCTACGCATGGCACCTACCAACCTTGCACCACTATCACACACATGTGCTAGGGGCACATGCATGTTTTTATGTGATTCCGATGCTCCGGTGGTCTTCCTCCGGCGAAACCCTAGACCGGGGGCCCCGGATCGTCTACCCCTATAGCAATCTCCGTACGAGGGTAGCCCGGTGGACCTTTCTACTTGTTTTGGTTTGTTTAGGACATATGTACATGGAGAGAAAAGGTTGGGCCCACTTTGCAACATTCTAGGCCCCGGTTGTCCCGCGGCGGGAGTTTCCACGTACAGATCCAGGATTTTACCAAGCGTTAACGCATGTCCGGGTAGGGGGGTCACACCTGGGGCCTACGCATGGCACCTACCAACCTTGCACCACTATCACACACATGTGCTAGGGGCACATGCAAGTTTTTATGTGATTCCGATGCTCCGGTGGTCTTCCTCCGGCGAAACCCTAGACCGGGGCCCCGGATCGTCTACCCCTATAGCAATCTCCGTACGAGGGTAGCCCGGTGGACCTTTCTACTTGTTTTGGTTTGTTTAGGACATATGTACATGGAGAGCAAAGGTTGGGCCCACTTTGCAACATTCTAGGCCCCGGTTGTCCCGCGGCGGGAGTTTCCACGTATAGATCCAGGATTTTACCAAGCGTTAACGCATGTCCGGGTAGGGGGGTCACACCTGGGGCCTACGCATGGCACCTACCAACCTTGCACCACTATCACACACATGTGCTAGGGGCACATGCAAGTTTTTATGTGATTCCGACGCTCCGGTGGTCTTCCTCCGGCGAAACCCTAGACCGGGGCCCCGGATCGTCTACCCCTATAGCAATCTCCGTACGAGGGTAGCCCGGTGGACCTTTCTACTTGTTTTGGTTTGTTTAGGACATATGTACATGGAGAGAAAAGGTTGGGCCCACTTTGCAACATTCTAGGCCCCGGTTGTCCCGCGGCGGGAGTTTCCACGTACAGATCCAGGATTTTACCAAGCGTTAACGCATGTCCGGGTAGGGGGGTCACACCTGGGGCCTACGCATGGCACCTACCAACCTTGCACCACTATCACACACATGTGCTAGGGGCACATGCAAGTTTTTATGTGATTCCGATGCTCCGGTGGTCTTCCTCCGGCGAAACCCTAGACCGGGGGCCCCGGATCGTCTACCCCTATAGCAATCTCCGTACGAGGGTAGCCCGGTGGACCTTTCTACTTGTTTTGGTTTGTTTAGGACATATGTACATGGAGAGCAAAGGTTGGGCCCACTTTGCAACATTCTAGGCCCCGGTTGTCCCGCGGCGGGAGTTTCCACGTACAGATCCAGGATTTTACCAAGCGTTAACGCATGTCCGGGTAGGGGGGTCACACCTGGGGCCTACGCATGGCACCTACCAACCTTGCACCACTATCACACACATGTGCTAGGGGCACATGCAAGTTTTTATGTGATTCCGATGCTCCGGTGGTCTTCCTCCGGCGAAACCCTAGACCGGGGGCCCCGGATCGTCTACCCCTATAGCAATCTCCGTACGAGGGTAGCCCGGTGGACCTTTCTACTTGTTTTGGTTTGTTTAGGACATATGTACATGGAGAGAAAAGGTTGGGCCCACTTTGCAACATTCTAGGCCCCGGTTGTCCCGCGGCGGGAGTTTCCACGTATAGATCCAGGATTTTACCAAGCGTTAACGCATGTCCGGGTAGGGGGGTCACACCTGGGGCCTACGCATGGCACCTACCAACCTTGCACCACTATCACACACATGTGCTAGGGGCACATGCAAGTTTTTATGTGATTCCGATGCTCCGGTGGTCTTCCTCCGGCGAAACCCTAGACCGGGGGCCCCGGATCGTCTACCCCTATAGCAATCTCCGTACGAGGGTAGCCCGGTGGACCTTTCTACTTGTTTTGGTTTGTTTAGGACATATGTACATGGAGAGCAAAGGTTGGGCCCACTTTGCAACATTCTAGGCCCCGGTTGTCCCGCGGCGGGAGTTTCCACGTACAGATCCAGGATTTTACCAAGCGTTAACGCATGTCCGGGTAGGGGGGTCACACCTGGGGCCTACGCATGGCACCTACCAACCTTGCACCACTATCACACACATGTGCTAGGGGCACATGCAAGTTTTTATGTGATTCCGATGCTCCGGTGGTCTTCCTCCGGCGAAACCCTAGACCGGGGGCCCCGGATCGTCTACCCCTATAGCAATCTCCGTACGAGGGTAGCCCGGTGGACCTTTCTACTTGTTTTGGTTTGTTTAGGACATATGTACATGGAGAGCAAAGGTTGGGCCCACTTTGCAACATTCTAGCCCCGGTTGTCCCGCGGCGGGAGTTTCCACGTATAGATCCAGGATTTTACCAAGCGTTAACGCATGTCCGGGTAGGGGGGTCACACCTGGGGCCTACGCATGGCACCTACCAACCTTGCACCACTATCACACACATGTGCTAGGGGCACATGCAAGTTTTTATGTGATTCCGATGCTCCGGTGGTCTTCCTCCGGCGAAACCCTAGACCGGGGGCCCCGGATCGTCTACCCCTATAGCAATCTCCGTACGAGGGTAGCCCGGTGGACCTTTCTACTTGTTTTGGTTTGTTTAGGACATATGTACATGGAGAGCAAAGGTTGGGCCCACTTTGCAACATTCTAGGCCCCGGTTGTCCCGCGGCGGGAGTTTCCACGTATAGATCCAGGATTTTACCAAGCGTTAACGCATGTCCGGGTAGGGGGGTCACACCTGGGGCCTACGCATGGCACCTACCAACCTTGCACCACTATCACACACATGTGCTAGGGGCACATGCAAGTTTTTATGTGATTCCGACGCTCCGGTGGTCTTCCTCCGGCGAAACCCTAGACCGGGGCCCCGGATCGTCTACCCCTATAGCAATCTCCGTACGAGGGTAGCCCGGTGGACCTTTCTACTTGTTTTGGTTTGTTTAGGACATATGTACATGGAGAGCAAAGGTTGGGCCCACTTTGCAACATTCTAGGCCCCGGTTGTCCCGCGGCGGGAGTTTCCACGTACAGATCCAGGATTTTACCAAGCGTTAACGCATGTCCGGGTAGGGGGGTCACACCTGGGGCCTACGCATGGCACCTACCAACCTTGCACCACTATCACACACATGTGCTAGGGGCACATGCAAGTTTTTATGTGATTCCGATGCTCCGGTGGTCTTCCTCCGGCGAAACCCTAGACCGGGGCCCCGGATCGTCTACCCCTATAGCAATCTCCGTACGAGGGTAGCCCGGTGGACCTTTCTACTTGTTTTGGTTTGTTTAGGACATATGTACATGGAGAGAAAAGGTTGGGCCCACTTTGCAACATTCTAGGCCCCGGTTGTCCCGCGGCGGGAGTTTCCACGTATAGATCCAGGATTTTACCAAGCGTTAACGCATGTCCGGGTAGGGGGGTCACACCTGGGGCCTACGCATGGCACCTACCAACCTTGCACCACTATCACACACATGTGCTAGGGGCACATGCAAGTTTTTATGTGATTCCGATGCTCCGGTGGTCTTCCTCCGGCGAAACCCTAGACCGGGGGCCCCGGATCGTCTACCCCTATAGCAATCTCCGTACGAGGGTAGCCCGGTGGACCTTTCTACTTGTTTTGGTTTGTTTAGGACATATGTACATGGAGAGCAAAGGTTGGGCCCACTTTGCAACATTCTAGGCCCCGGTTGTCCCGCGGCGGGAGTTTCCACGTATAGATCCAGGATTTTACCAAGCGTTAACGCATGTCCGGGTAGGGGGGTCACACCTGGGGCCTACGCATGGCACCTACCAACCTTGCACCACTATCACACACATGTGCTAGGGGCACATGCAAGTTTTTATGTGATTCCGACGCTCCGGTGGTCTTCCTCCGGCGAAACCCTAGACCGGGGCCCCGGATCGTCTACCCCTATAGCAATCTCCGTACGAGGGTAGCCCGGTGGACCTTTCTACTTGTTTTGGTTTGTTTAGGACATATGTACATGGAGAGCAAAGGTTGGGCCCACTTTGCAACATTCTAGGCCCCGGTTGTCCCGCGGCGGGAGTTTCCACGTACAGATCCAGGATTTTACCAAGCGTTAACGCATGTCCGGGTAGGGGGGTCACACCTGGGGCCTACGCATGGCACCTACCAACCTTGCACCACTATCACACACATGTGCTAGGGGCACATGCAAGTTTTTATGTGATTCCGATGCTCCGGTGGTCTTCCTCCGGCGAAACCCTAGACCGGGGGCCCCGGATCGTCTACCCCTATAGCAATCTCCGTACGAGGGTAGCCCGGTGGACCTTTCTACTTGTTTTGGTTTGTTTAGGACATATGTACATGGAGAGAAAGGTTGGGCCCACTTTGCAACATTCTAGGCCCCGGTTGTCCCGCGGCGGGAGTTTCCACGTACAGATCCAGGATTTTACCAAGCGTTAACGCATGTCCGGGTAGGGGGGTCACACCTGGGGCCTACGCATGGCACCTACCAACCTTGCACCACTATCACACACATGTGCTAGGGGCACATGCATGTTTTTATGTGATTCCGATGCTCCGGTGGTCTTCCTCCGGCGAAACCCTAGACCGGGGGCCCGGATCGTCTACCCCTATAGCAATCTCCGTACGAGGGTAGCCCGGTGGACCTTTCTACTTGTTTTGGTTTGTTTAGGACATATGTACATGGAGAGAAAAGGTTGGGCCCACTTTGCAACATTCTAGGCCCCGGTTGTCCCGCGGCGGGAGTTTCCACGTATAGATCCAGGATTTTACCAAGCGTTAACGCATGTCCGGGTAGGGGGGTCACACCTGGGGCCTACGCATGGCACCTACCAACCTTGCACCACTATCACACACATGTGCTAGGGGCACATGCATGTTTTATGTGATTCCGATGCTCCGGTGGTCTTCCTCCGGCGAAACCCTAGACCGGGGCCCCGGATCGTCTACCCCTATAGCAATCTCCGTACGAGGGTAGCCCGGTGGACCTTTCTACTTGTTTTGGTTTGTTTAGGACATATGTACATGGAGAGCAAAGTTTGGGCCCACTTTGCCACATTCTAGGCCCCGGTTGTCCCGCGGCGGGAGTTTCCACGTATAGATCCAGGATTTTACCAAGCGTTAACGCATGTCCGGGTAGGGGGTCACACCTGGGGCCTACGCATGGCACCTACCAACCTTGCACCACTATCACACACATGTGCTAGGGGCACATGCAAGTTTTTATGTGATTCCGACGCTCCGGTGGTCTTCCTCCGGCGAAACCCTAGACCGGGGCCCCGGATCGTCTACCCCTATAGCAATCTCCGTACGAGGGTAGCCCGGTGGACCTTTCTACTTGTTTTGGTTTGTTTAGGACATATGTACATGGAGAGCAAAGGTTGGGCCCACTTTGCCACATTCTATGCCCCGGTTGTCCCGCGGCGGGAGTTTCCACGTACAGATCCAGGATTTTACCAAGCGTTAACGCATGTCCGGGTAGGGGGGTCACACCTGGGGCCTACGCATGGCACCTACCAACCTTGCACCACTATCACACACATGTGCTAGGGGCACATGCAAGTTTTTATGTGATTCTGACGCTCCGGTGGTCTTCCTCCGGCGAAACCCTAGACCGGGGCCCCGGATCGTCTACCCCTATAGCAATCTCCGTACGAGGGTAGCCCGGTGGACCTTTCTACTTGTTTTGGTTTGTTTAGGACATATGTACATGGAGAGAAAAGGTTGGGCCCACTTTGCAACATTCTAGGCCCCGGTTGTCCCGCGGCGGGAGTTTCCACGTACAGATCCAGGATTTTACCAAGCGTTAACGCATGTCCGGGTAGGGGGGTCACACCTGGGGCCTACGCATGGCACCTACCAACCTTGCACCACTATCACACACATGTGCTAGGGGCACATGCATGTTTTTATGTGATTCCGATGCTCCGGTGGTCTTCCTCCGGCGAAACCCTAGACCGGGGGCCCCGGATCGTCTACCCCTATAGCAATCTCCGTACGAGGGTAGCCCGGTGGACCTTTCTACTTGTTTTGGTTTGTTTAGGACATATGTACATGGAGAGAAAAGTTTGGGCCCACTTTGCCACATTCTAGGCCCCGGTTGTCCCGCGGCGGGAGTTTCCACGTATAGATCCAGGATTTTACCAAGCGTTAACGCATGTCCGGGTAGGGGGGTCACACCTGGGGCCTACGCATGGCACCTACCAACCTTGCACCACTATCACACACATGTGCTAGGGGCACATGCAAGTTTTTATGTGATTCCGACGCTCCGGTGGTCTTCCTCCGGCGAAACCCTAGACCGGGGCCCCGGATCGTCTACCCCTATAGCAATCTCCGTACGAGGGTAGCCCGGTGGACCTTTCTACTTGTTTTGGTTTGTTTAGGACATATGTACATGGAGAGCAAAGGTTGGGCCCACTTTGCCACATTCTAGCCCCGGTTGTCCCGCGGCGGGAGTTTCCACGTATAGATCCAGGATTTTACCAAGCGTTAACGCATGTCCGGGTAGGGGGGTCACACCTGGGGCCTACGCATGGCACCTACCAACCTTGCACCACTATCACACACATGTGCTAGGGGCACATGCAAGTTTTTATGTGATTCCGACGCTCCGGTGGTCTTCCTCCGGCGAAACCCTAGACCGGGGGCCCCGGATCGTCTACCCCTATAGCAATCTCCGTACGAGGGTAGCCCGGTGGACCTTTCTACTTGTTTTGGTTTGTTTAGGACATATGTACATGGAGAGCAAAGGTTGGGCCCACTTTGCAACATTCTAGGCCCCGGTTGTCCCGCGGCGGGAGTTTCCACGTACAGATCCAGGATTTTACCAAGCGTTAACGCATGTCCGGGTAGGGGGGTCACACCTGGGGCCTACGCATGGCACCTACCAACCTTGCACCACTATCACACACATGTGCTAGGGGCACATGCATGTTTTTATGTGATTCCGATGCTCCGGTGGTCTTCCTCCGGCGAAACCCTAGACCGGGGGCCCCGGATCGTCTACCCCTATAGCAATCTCCGTACGAGGGTAGCCCGGTGGACCTTTCTACTTGTTTTGGTTTGTTTAGGACATATGTACATGGAGAGAAAAGGTTGGGCCCACTTTGCAACATTCTAGGCCCCGGTTGTCCCGCGGCGGGAGTTTCCACGTACAGATCCAGGATTTTACCAAGCGTTAACGCATGTCCGGGTAGGGGGGTCACACCTGGGGCCTACGCATGGCACCTACCAACCTTGCACCACTATCACACACATGTGCTAGGGGCACATGCATGTTTTTATGTGATTCCGATGCTCCGGTGGTCTTCCTCCGGCGAAACCCTAGACCGGGGCCCCGGATCGTCTACCCCTATAGCAATCTCCGTACGAGGGTAGCCCGGTGGACCTTTCTACTTGTTTTGGTTTGTTTAGGACATATGTACATGGAGAGAAAAGGTTGGGCCCACTTTGCAACATTCTAGGCCCCGGTTGTCCCGCGGCGGGAGTTTCCACGTATAGATCCAGGATTTTACCAAGCGTTAACGCATGTCCGGGTAGGGGGGTCACACCTGGGGCCTACGCATGGCACCTACCAACCTTGCACCACTATCACACACATGTGCTAGGGGCACATGCAAGTTTTTATGTGATTCCGACGCTCCGGTGGTCTTCCTCCGGCGAAACCCTAGACCGGGGGCCCCGGATCGTCTACCCCTATAGCAATCTCCGTACGAGGGTAGCCCGGTGGACCTTTCTACTTGTTTTGGTTTGTTTAGGACATATGTACATGGAGAGCAAAGGTTGGGCCCACTTTGCAACATTCTAGGCCCCGGTTGTCCCGCGGCGGGAGTTTCCACGTATAGATCCAGGATTTTACCAAGCGTTAACGCATGTCCGGGTAGGGGGGTCACACCTGGGGCCTACGCATGGCACCTACCAACCTTGCACCACTATCACACACATGTGCTAGGGGCACATGCAAGTTTTTATGTGATTCCGACGCTCCGGTGGTCTTCCTCCGGCGAAACCCTAGACCGGGGGCCCCGGATCGTCTACCCCTATAGCAATCTCCGTACGAGGGTAGCCCGGTGGACCTTTCTACTTGTTTTGGTTTGTTTAGGACATATGTACATGGAGAGCAAAGGTTGGGCCCACTTTGCCACATTCTAGGCCCCGGTTGTCCCGCGGCGGGAGTTTCCACGTACAGATCCAGGATTTTACCAAGCGTTAACGCATGTCCGGGTAGGGGGGTCACACCTGGGGCCTACGCATGGCACCTACCAACCTTGCACCACTATCACACACATGTGCTAGGGGCACATGCAAGTTTTTATGTGATTCCGATGCTCCGGTGGTCTTCCTCCGGCGAAACCCTAGACCGGGGGCCCCGGATCGTCTACCCCTATAGCAATCTCCGTACGAGGGTAGCCCGGTGGACCTTTCTACTTGTTTTGGTTTGTTTAGGACATATGTACATGGAGAGAAAAGGTTGGGCCCACTTTGCAACATTCTAGGCCCCGGTTGTCCCGCGGCGGGAGTTTCCACGTACAGATCCAGGATTTTACCAAGCGTTAACGCATGTCCGGGTAGGGGGGTCACACCTGGGGCCTACGCATGGCACCTACCAACCTTGCACCACTATCACACACATGTGCTAGGGGCACATGCAAGTTTTTATGTGATTCCGATGCTCCGGTGGTCTTCCTCCGGCGAAACCCTAGACCGGGGGCCCCGGATCGTCTACCCCTATAGCAATCTCCGTACGAGGGTAGCCCGGTGGACCTTTCTACTTGTTTTGGTTTGTTTAGGACATATGTACATGGAGAGCAAAGGTTGGGCCCACTTTGCCACATTCTAGGCCCCGGTTGTCCCGCGGCGGGAGTTTCCACGTATAGATCCAGGATTTTACCAAGCGTTAACGCATGTCCGGGTAGGGGGGTCACACCTGGGGCCTACGCATGGCACCTACCAACCTTGCACCACTATCACACACATGTGCTAGGGGCACATGCAAGTTTTTATGTGATTCCGACGCTCCGGTGGTCTTCCTCCGGCGAAACCCTAGACCGGGGCCCCGGATCGTCTACCCCTATAGCAATCTCCGTACGAGGGTAGCCCGGTGGACCTTTCTACTTGTTTTGGTTTGTTTAGGACATATGTACATGGAGAGCAAAGGTTGGGCCCACTTTGCAACATTCTAGGCCCCGGTTGTCCCGCGGCGGGAGTTTCCACGTATAGATCCAGGATTTTACCAAGCGTTAACGCATGTCCGGGTAGGGGGGTCACACCTGGGGCCTACGCATGGCACCTACCAACCTTGCACCACTATCACACACATGTGCTAGGGGCACATGCAAGTTTTTATGTGATTCCGATGCTCCGGTGGTCTTCCTCCGGCGAAACCCTAGACCGGGGCCCCGGATCGTCTACCCCTATAGCAATCTCCGTACGAGGGTAGCCCGGTGGACCTTTCTACTTGTTTTGGTTTGTTTAGGACATATGTACATGGAGAGAAAAGGTTGGGCCCACTTTGCAACATTCTAGGCCCCGGTTGTCCCGCGGCGGGAGTTTCCACGTACAGATCCAGGATTTTACCAAGCGTTAACGCATGTCCGGGTAGGGGGGTCACACCTGGGGCCTACGCATGGCACCTACCAACCTTGCACCACTATCACACACATGTGCTAGGGGCACATGCAAGTTTTTATGTGATTCCGATGCTCCGGTGGTCTTCCTCCGGCGAAACCCTAGACCGGGGCCCCGGATCGTCTACCCCTATAGCAATCTCCGTACGAGGGTAGCCCGGTGGACCTTTCTACTTGTTTTGGTTTGTTTAGGACATATGTACATGGAGAGCAAAGGTTGGGCCCACTTTGCAACATTCTAGGCCCCGGTTGTCCCGCGGCGGGAGTTTCCACGTATAGATCCAGGATTTTACCAAGCGTTAACGCATGTCCGGGTAGGGGGGTCACACCTGGGGCCTACGCATGGCACCTACCAACCTTGCACCACTATCACACACATGTGCTAGGGGCACATGCAAGTTTTTATGTGATTCCGACGCTCCGGTGGTCTTCCTCCGGCGAAACCCTAGACCGGGGGCCCCGGATCGTCTACCCCTATAGCAATCTCCGTACGAGGGTAGCCCGGTGGACCTTTCTACTTGTTTTGGTTTGTTTAGGACATATGTACATGGAGAGCAAAGGTTGGGCCCACTTTGCAACATTCTAGGCCCCGGTTGTCCCGCGGCGGGAGTTTCCACGTACAGATCCAGGATTTTACCAAGCGTTAACGCATGTCCGGGTAGGGGGGTCACACCTGGGGCCTACGCATGGCACCTACCAACCTTGCACCACTATCACACACATGTGCTAGGGGCACATGCAAGTTTTTATGTGATTCCGATGCTCCGGTGGTCTTCCTCCGGCGAAACCCTAGACCGGGGCCCCGGATCGTCTACCCCTATAGCAATCTCCGTACGAGGGTAGCCCGGTGGACCTTTCTACTTGTTTTGGTTTGTTTAGGACATATGTACATGGAGAGCAAAGGTTGGGCCCACTTTGCAACATTCTAGGCCCCGGTTGTCCCGCGGCGGGAGTTTCCACGTATAGATCCAGGATTTTACCAAGCGTTAACGCATGTCCGGGTAGGGGGGTCACACCTGGGGCCTACGCATGGCACCTACCAACCTTGCACCACTATCACACACATGTGCTAGGGGCACATGCAAGTTTTTATGTGATTCCGATGCTCCGGTGGTCTTCCTCCGGCGAAACCCTAGACCGGGGGCCCCGGATCGTCTACCCCTATAGCAATCTCCGTACGAGGGTAGCCCGGTGGACCTTTCTACTTGTTTTGGTTTGTTTAGGACATATGTACATGGAGAGCAAAGGTTGGGCCCACTTTGCAACATTCTAGGCCCCGGTTGTCCCGCGGCGGGAGTTTCCACGTACAGATCCAGGATTTTACCAAGCGTTAACGCATGTCCGGGTAGGGGGGTCACACCTGGGGCCTACGCATGGCACCTACCAACCTTGCACCACTATCACACACATGTGCTAGGGGCACATGCAAGTTTTTATGTGATTCCGACGCTCCGGTGGTCTTCCTCCGGCGAAACCCTAGACCGGGGGCCCCGGATCGTCTACCCCTATAGCAATCTCCGTACGAGGGTAGCCCGGTGGACCTTTCTACTTGTTTTGGTTTGTTTAGGACATATGTACATGGAGAGCAAAGGTTGGGCCCACTTTGCAACATTCTAGGCCCCGGTTGTCCCGCGGCGGGAGTTTCCACGTATAGATCCAGGATTTTACCAAGCGTTAACGCATGTCCGGGTAGGGGGGTCACACCTGGGGCCTACGCATGGCACCTACCAACCTTGCACCACTATCACACACATGTGCTAGGGGCACATGCAAGTTTTTATGTGATTCCGACGCTCCGGTGGTCTTCCTCCGGCGAAACCCTAGACCGGGGGCCCCGGATCGTCTACCCCTATAGCAATCTCCGTACGAGGGTAGCCCGGTGGACCTTTCTACTTGTTTTGGTTTGTTTAGGACATATGTACATGGAGAGCAAAGGTTGGGCCCACTTTGCAACATTCTAGGCCCCGGTTGTCCCGCGGCGGGAGTTTCCACGTACAGATCCAGGATTTTACCAAGCGTTAACGCATGTCCGGGTAGGGGGGTCACACCTGGGGCCTACGCATGGCACCTACCAACCTTGCACCACTATCACACACATGTGCTAGGGGCACATGCAAGTTTTTATGTGATTCCGATGCTCCGGTGGTCTTCCTCCGGCGAAACCCTAGACCGGGGCCCCGGATCGTCTACCCCTATAGCAATCTCCGTACGAGGGTAGCCCGGTGGACCTTTCTACTTGTTTTGGTTTGTTTAGGACATATGTACATGGAGAGCAAAGGTTGGGCCCACTTTGCAACATTCTAGGCCCCGGTTGTCCCGCGGCGGGAGTTTCCACGTACAGATCCAGGATTTTACCAAGCGTTAACGCATGTCCGGGTAGGGGGGTCACACCTGGGGCCTACGCATGGCACCTACCAACCTTGCACCACTATCACACACATGTGCTAGGGGCACATGCAAGTTTTTATGTGATTCCGATGCTCCGGTGGTCTTCCTCCGGCGAAACCCTAGACCGGGGGCCCCGGATCGTCTACCCCTATAGCAATCTCCGTACGAGGGTAGCCCGGTGGACCTTTCTACTTGTTTTGGTTTGTTTAGGACATATGTACATGGAGAGAAAGGTTGGGCCCACTTTGCAACATTCTAGGCCCCGGTTGTCCCGCGGCGGGAGTTTCCACGTATAGATCCAGGATTTTACCAAGCGTTAACGCATGTCCGGGTAGGGGGGTCACACCTGGGGCCTACGCATGGCACCTACCAACCTTGCACCACTATCACACACATGTGCTAGGGGCACATGCAAGTTTTTATGTGATTCCGATGCTCCGGTGGTCTTCCTCCGGCGAAACCCTAGACCGGGGGCCCCGGATCGTCTACCCCTATAGCAATCTCCGTACGAGGGTAGCCCGGTGGACCTTTCTACTTGTTTTGGTTTGTTTAGGACATATGTACATGGAGAGCAAAGGTTGGGCCCACTTTGCCACATTCTAGGCCCCGGTTGTCCCGCGGCGGGAGTTTCCACGTATAGATCCAGGATTTTACCAAGCGTTAACGCATGTCCGGGTAGGGGGGTCACACCTGGGGCCTACGCATGGCACCTACCAACCTTGCACCACTATCACACACATGTGCTAGGGGCACATGCAAGTTTTTATGTGATTCTGACGCTCCGGTGGTCTTCCTCCGGCGAAACCCTAGACCGGGGCCCCGGATCGTCTACCCCTATAGCAATCTCCGTACGAGGGTAGCCCGGTGGACCTTTCTACTTGTTTTGGTTTGTTTAGGACATATGTACATGGAGAGAAAGGTTGGGCCCACTTTGCAACATTCTAGGCCCCGGTTGTCCCGCGGCGGGAGTTTCCACGTACAGATCCAGGATTTTACCAAGCGTTAACGCATGTCCGGGTAGGGGGGTCACACCTGGGGCCTACGCATGGCACCTACCAACCTTGCACCACTATCACACACATGTGCTAGGGGCACATGCATGTTTTTATGTGATTCCGATGCTCCGGTGGTCTTCCTCCGGCGAAACCCTAGACCGGGGCCCCGGATCGTCTACCCCTATAGCAATCTCCGTACGAGGGTAGCCCGGTGGACCTTTCTACTTGTTTTGGTTTGTTTAGGACATATGTACATGGAGAGAAAAGGTTGGGCCCACTTTGCAACATTCTAGGCCCCGGTTGTCCCGCGGCGGGAGTTTCCACGTACAGATCCAGGATTTTACCAAGCGTTAACGCATGTCCGGGTAGGGGGGTCACACCTGGGGCCTACGCATGGCACCTACCAACCTTGCACCACTATCACACACATGTGCTAGGGGCACATGCAAGTTTTTATGTGATTCCGATGCTCCGGTGGTCTTCCTCCGGCGAAACCCTAGACCGGGGGCCCCGGATCGTCTACCCCTATAGCAATCTCCGTACGAGGGTAGCCCGGTGGACCTTTCTACTTGTTTTGGTTTGTTTAGGACATATGTACATGGAGAGAAAAGGTTGGGCCCACTTTGCAACATTCTAGGCCCCGGTTGTCCCGCGGCGGGAGTTTCCACGTATAGATCCAGGATTTTACCAAGCGTTAACGCATGTCCGGGTAGGGGGGTCACACCTGGGGCCTACGCATGGCACCTACCAACCTTGCACCACTATCACACACATGTGCTAGGGGCACATGCAAGTTTTATGTGATTCCGATGCTCCGGTGGTCTTCCTCCGGCGAAACCCTAGACCGGGGGCCCCGGATCGTCTACCCCTATAGCAATCTCCGTACGAGGGTAGCCCGGTGGACCTTTCTACTTGTTTTGGTTTGTTTAGGACATATGTACATGGAGAGCAAAGTTTGGGCCCACTTTGCCACATTCTAGGCCCCGGTTGTCCCGCGGCGGGAGTTTCCACGTATAGATCCAGGATTTTACCAAGCGTTAACGCATGTCCGGGTAGGGGGGTCACACCTGGGGCCTACGCATGGCACCTACCAACCTTGCACCACTATCACACACATGTGCTAGGGGCACATGCAAGTTTTTATGTGATTCCGACGCTCCGGTGGTCTTCCTCCGGCGAAACCCTAGACCGGGGGCCCGGATCGTCTACCCCTATAGCAATCTCCGTACGAGGGTAGCCCGGTGGACCTTTCTACTTGTTTTGGTTTGTTTAGGACATATGTACATGGAGAGCAAAGGTTGGGCCCACTTTGCAACATTCTAGGCCCCGGTTGTCCCGCGGCGGGAGTTTCCACGTACAGATCCAGGATTTTACCAAGCGTTAACGCATGTCCGGGTAGGGGGGTCACACCTGGGGCCTACGCATGGCACCTACCAACCTTGCACCACTATCACACACATGTGCTAGGGGCACATGCAAGTTTTTATGTGATTCCGATGCTCCGGTGGTCTTCCTCCGGCGAAACCCTAGACCGGGGCCCCGGATCGTCTACCCCTATAGCAATCTCCGTACGAGGGTAGCCCGGTGGACCTTTCTACTTGTTTTGGTTTGTTTAGGACATATGTACATGGAGAGCAAAGGTTGGGCCCACTTTGCAACATTCTAGGCCCCGGTTGTCCCGCGGCGGGAGTTTCCACGTACAGATCCAGGATTTTACCAAGCGTTAACGCATGTCCGGGTAGGGGGGTCACACCTGGGGCCTACGCATGGCACCTACCAACCTTGCACCACTATCACACACATGTGCTAGGGGCACATGCATGTTTTTATGTGATTCCGATGCTCCGGTGGTCTTCCTCCGGCGAAACCCTAGACCGGGGGCCCCGGATCGTCTACCCCTATAGCAATCTCCGTACGAGGGTAGCCCGGTGGACCTTTCTACTTGTTTTGGTTTGTTTAGGACATATGTACATGGAGAGCAAAGGTTGGGCCCACTTTGCAACATTCTAGGCCCCGGTTGTCCCGCGGCGGGAGTTTCCACGTATAGATCCAGGATTTTACCAAGCGTTAACGCATGTCCGGGTAGGGGGGTCACACCTGGGGCCTACGCATGGCACCTACCAACCTTGCACCACTATCACACACATGTGCTAGGGGCACATGCAAGTTTTTATGTGATTCCGACGCTCCGGTGGTCTTCCTCCGGCGAAACCCTAGACCGGGGCCCCGGATCGTCTACCCCTATAGCAATCTCCGTACGAGGGTAGCCCGGTGGACCTTTCTACTTGTTTTGGTTTGTTTAGGACATATGTACATGGAGAGCAAAGGTTGGGCCCACTTTGCAACATTCTAGGCCCCGGTTGTCCCGCGGCGGGAGTTTCCACGTACAGATCCAGGATTTTACCAAGCGTTAACGCATGTCCGGGTAGGGGGGTCACACCTGGGGCCTACGCATGGCACCTACCAACCTTGCACCACTATCACACACATGTGCTAGGGGCACATGCAAGTTTTTATGTGATTCCGACGCTCCGGTGGTCTTCCTCCGGCGAAACCCTAGACCGGGGCCCCGATCGTCTACCCCTATAGCAATCTCCGTACGAGGGTAGCCCGGTGGACCTTTCTACTTGTTTTGGTTTGTTTAGGACATATGTACATGGAGAGCAAAGGTTGGGCCCACTTTGCAACATTCTAGGCCCCGGTTGTCCCGCGGCGGGAGTTTCCACGTACAGATCCAGGATTTTACCAAGCGTTAACGCATGTCCGGGTAGGGGGGTCACACCTGGGGCCTACGCATGGCACCTACCAACCTTGCACCACTATCACACACATGTGCTAGGGGCACATGCAAGTTTTTATGTGATTCCGATGCTCCGGTGGTCTTCCTCCGGCGAAACCCTAGACCGGGGGCCCCGGATCGTCTACCCCTATAGCAATCTCCGTACGAGGGTAGCCCGGTGGACCTTTCTACTTGTTTTGGTTTGTTTAGGACATATGTACATGGAGAGCAAAGGTTGGGCCCACTTTGCAACATTCTAGGCCCCGGTTGTCCCGCGGCGGGAGTTTCCACGTACAGATCCAGGATTTTACCAAGCGTTAACGCATGTCCGGGTAGGGGGGTCACACCTGGGGCCTACGCATGGCACCTACCAACCTTGCACCACTATCACACACATGTGCTAGGGGCACATGCATGTTTTATGTGATTCCGATGCTCCGGTGGTCTTCCTCCGGCGAAACCCTAGACCGGGGCCCCGGATCGTCTACCCCTATAGCAATCTCCGTACGAGGGTAGCCCGGTGGACCTTTCTACTTGTTTTGGTTTTTTAGGACATATGTACATGGAGAGAAAAGGTTGGGCCCACTTTGCAACATTCTAGGCCCCGGTTGTCCCGCGGCGGGAGTTTCCACGTATAGATCCAGGATTTTACCAAGCGTTAACGCATGTCCGGGTAGGGGGGTCACACCTGGGGCCTACGCATGGCACCTACCAACCTTGCACCACTATCACACACATGTGCTAGGGGCACATGCAAGTTTTTATGTGATTCCGATGCTCCGGTGGTCTTCCTCCGGCGAAACCCTAGACCGGGGGCCCCGGATCGTCTACCCCTATAGCAATCTCCGTACGAGGGTAGCCCGGTGGACCTTTCTACTTGTTTTGGTTTGTTTAGGACATATGTACATGGAGAGCAAAGTTTGGCCCACTTTGCAACATTCTAGGCCCCGGTTGTCCCGCGGCGGGAGTTTCCACGTATAGATCCAGGATTTTACCAAGCGTTAACGCATGTCCGGGTAGGGGGTCACACCTGGGGCCTACGCATGGCACCTACCAACCTTGCACCACTATCACACACATGTGCTAGGGGCACATGCAAGTTTTATGTGATTCCGACGCTCCGGTGGTCTTCCTCCGGCGAAACCCTAGACCGGGGCCCCCGATCGTCTACCCCTATAGCAATCTCCGTACGAGGGTAGCCCGGTGGACCTTTCTACTTGTTTTGGTTTGTTTAGGACATATGTACATGGAGAGCAAAGGTTGGGCCCACTTTGCCACATTCTATGCCCCGGTTGTCCCGCGGCGGGAGTTTCCACGTATAGATCCAGGATTTTACCAAGCGTTAACGCATGTCCGGGTAGGGGGGTCACACCTGGGGCCTACGCATGGCACCTACCAACCTTTCACCACTATCACACACATGTGCTAGGGGCACATGCAAGTTTTTATGTGATTCTGACGCTCCGGTGGTCTTCCTCCGGCGAAACCCTAGACCGGGGCCCCGGATCGTCTACCCCTATAGCAATCTCCGTACGAGGGTAGCCCGGTGGACCTTTCTACTTGTTTTGGTTTGTTTAGGACATATGTACATGGAGAGAAAAGGTTGGGCCCACTTTGCAACATTCTAGCCCCGGTTGTCCCGCGGCGGGAGTTTCCACGTACAGATCCAGGATTTTACCAAGCGTTAACGCATGTCCGGGTAGGGGGGTCACACCTGGGGCCTACGCATGGCACCTACCAACCTTGCACCACTATCACACACATGTGCTAGGGGCACATGCATGTTTTATGTGATTCCGATGCTCCGGTGGTCTTCCTCCGGCGAAACCCTAGACCGGGGCCCCGGATCGTCTACCCCTATAGCAATCTCCGTACGAGGGTAGCCCGGTGGACCTTTCTACTTGTTTGGTTTGTTTAGGACATATGTACATGGAGAGAAAGGTTGGGCCCACTTTGCCACATTCTAGGCCCCGGTTGTCCCGCGGCGGGAGTTTCCACGTATAGATCCAGGATTTTACCAAGCGTTAACGCATGTCCGGGTAGGGGGGGTCACACCTGGGGCCTACGCATGGCACCTACCAACCTTGCACCACTATCACACACATGTGCTAGGGGCACATGCAAGTTTTCATGTGATTCCGACGCTCTGGTGGTCTTCCTCCGGCGAAACCCTAGACCGGGGGCCCCGGATCGTTTACCCCTATAGCAATCTCCGTACGAGGGTAGCCCGGTGGACCTTTCTACTTGTTTTGGTTTGTTTAGGACATATGTACATGGAGAGCAAAGGTTGGGCCCACTTTGCTACATTCTATGCCCCGGTTGTCCCGCGGCGGGAGTTTCCACGTATAGATCCAGGATTTTACCAAGCGTTAACGCATGTCCGGGTAGGGGGGTCACACCTGGGGCCTACGCATGGCACCTACCAACCTTGAACCACTATCACACACATGTGCTAGGGGCACATGCAAGTTTTTATGTGATTCTGACGCTCCGGTGGTCTTCCTCCGGGAAACCCTAGACCGGGGCCCCGGATCGTCTACCCCTATAGCAATCTCCGTACGAGGGTAGCCGGTGGACCTTTCTACTTGTTTTGGTTTGTTTAGGACATATGTACATGGAGAGCAAAAGGTTGGTCCACTTTGCAACATTCTAGGCCCCGGTTGTCCCGCGGCGGGAGTTTCCACGTACAGATCCAGGATTTTACCAAGCGTTAACGCATGTCCGGGTAGGGGGGTCACACCTGGGGCCTACGCATGGCACCTACCAACCTTGCACCACTATCACACACATGTGCTAGGGGCACATGCATGTTTTATGTGATTTCGATGCTCCGGTGGTCTTCCTCCGGCGAAACCCTAGACGGGGGGCCCGGATCGTCTACCCCTATAGCAATCTCCGTACGAGGGTAGCCCGGTGGACCTTTCTACTGTTTTGGTTTGTTTAGGACATATGTACATGGAGAGAAAGGTGGCCCACTTTGCAACATTCTAGGCCCCGGTTGTCCCGCGGCGGGAGTTTCCACGTACAGATCCAGGATTTTACCAAGCGTTAACGCATGTCGGGTAGGGGGGGTCACACCTGGCCTACGCATGGCACCTACCAACCTTGCACCACTATCACACACATGTGCTAGGGGCACATGCAAGTTTTATGTGATTCCGACGCTCTGGTGGTCTTCCTCCGGCGAAACCCTAGACCGGGGGCCCGGATCGTCTACCCCTATAGCAATCTCCGTACGAGGGTAGCCCGGTGGACCTTTCTACTTGTTTTGGTTTTTTTAGGACATATGTACATGGAGAGCAAAGGTTGGGCCCACTTTGCAACATTCTATGCCCCGGTTGTCCCGCGGCGGAGTTTCCACGTATAGATCCAGGATTTTACCAAGCGTTAACGCATGTCCGGGTAGGGGGGTCACACCTGGGGCCTACGCATGGCACCTACCAACTTGCACCACTATCACACACATGTGCTAGGGGCACATGCATGTTTTTATGTGATTCTGACGCTCGGTGGTCTTCCTCCGGCGAAACCCTAGCCGGGGGCCCCGGATCGTCTACCCCTATAGCAATTCCGTACGAGGGTAGCCCGGTGGACCTTTTACTTGTTTTGGTTTGTTTAGGACATATGTACATGGAGAGCAAAGGTTGGGCCCACTTTGCAACATTCTAGGCCCCGGTTGTCCCGCGGCGGGAGTTTCACGTATAGATCCAGGATTTTACCAAGCGTTAACGCATGTCCGGGTAGGGGGGTCACACCTGGGCCTACGCATGGCACCTACCAACCTTGCACCACTATCACACACATGTGCTAGGGGCACATGCAAGTTTTATGTGATTCCGACGCTCCGGTGGTCT
>CAJUXJ010001292.1:0-2500 GCA_910589775.1 Avena eriantha
ATTCCCTCATTTCACTGACTCGTACTAAATAACGAGCTAATGAATCCCCTTCCTTTTGCCACTGGACTTTCCAATCAAATTGGTTGTAAGACTCATAAGGATCCACTTTACGAAGATCCCATTGTATTCCAGAAGCTCGTAACATAGGTCCCGATAAGCCCCAATTTACTGCTTCTTCTCCCCTAATAAAACCTACTCCCTCAACTCGCTCTAAAAAAATGGGATTCTGTGTAATAAGTTGTTGATATTCAACAACTCCGCGTAAAAAATAATCACAGAAATCCAAACATTTATCGATCCATCCATAAGGTAGATCCGCGGCTACTCCTCCGATGCGAAAGTAATTGTGCATCATTCGCATACCTGTAGCAGCTTCAAATAGATCGTATATTAATTCTCTCTCTCTAAAAATATAGAAAAAAGGGGTCTGTGCGCCGAGATCCGCCATAAAAGGCCCAAGCCATAACAAGTGAGAAGCTATACGGCTCAGCTCTAACATAATTACCCTAATATAGCTGGCTCTTTGCGGTATTTGAATATTTTCCAAGAATTCTGGTGCATTTACCGTTATTGCTTCTGTAAACATAGTAGCTAAATAATCCCACCGTGTTACATAAGGTAAGTATTGTATAATAGTTCGGTTTTCCGCGATTTTTTCCATTCCTCTGTGTAAATAGCCTAATATGGGTTCACAATCAATAACATCTTCACCATCGAGAGTAACGATCAGTCGAAGAACACCATGCATTGATGGGTGTTGAGGGCCCATATTGACTATCATGAGATCTTTTCTTGTAAGCGGTAGACTCATATCCTTTCTTCCTTAATTCATTATTCCATGAAAATGGATTATTCCATGAATTCCTCAAAACGAGGCTCATCAAAATGCAAAATCTAAGACTACTATAAGACTACTAATAAAAAAAGAAAAAAATTCAAACGATTAAATTACTGCTCCCGAATATTCAACTGACTGATTAATTTCTTATAACGTACTCTATTTTTCTTTGCCAAATAAGCTAGCAAACGTCGACGTTTTCCCAAAAGTATTCGTAGACCTCTTTCGGATGAAAAATCTTTTTTGTGTAATTCCAAATGTGAAGCAAGTCTCCGTATCTTATTGGTAAAACTAAATACTTGAAATTCAACAGAACCCCTGTTTTCTTCTTTTTCTTCTTTAACCATAAATCCCAAAATTTTTCTACCTCCTTTCTTTTTCATATATTTTTCTGATCAGGAAAAATCAAAAATTATGTCAGTTATTTTGAAGTTATTCTAATCTCGTACACACAAAAATTTGCAATTATTCATCTACTACTGGAATTTGGATTGATTTTATCAATGCAAATTGGATTTGGATAGAAGAGTACATTCTTTCTAATATTTTAGATAGAGGAAACATTTCTTCTATCTAAAATATTAGAAAGAATTTTGCTGGTTTTTTTATTGCTATATCCAATTTATGGAATTGATACACCATTTAATTGATATCATTTAGCAAAATGAAACACAGCATATGCATCCATCTTTCGGCTCGAGAATTTCACGGGATAGAGATATGGTATAAGAAATAGGCTATTAAGTAACTCTAAATGAATTGTGGATACATCTGTATTGTATCCTTAACATACTGAAAGGATTGCCATTATTCGTATCAAACCAATAGCGATTCATACAAGCGAAATCTTCTAATCAATGGTGGGCCAATAATGAATTTTTTTGCATATGTATTAAGACGCTTGGCCTGATTTCGAAATTTTCCAGAGTTTTATATGTTGTTTTCATTGCAAAATGACGGGTCTCCTTCCGTAACTTTCCAATTACGAGTACGAGAATTGAAAGACATGAAAATTATCAATTCTCTACGGCGTCTAGGAGATAGATAGAATATTTTCAGGAACAAGAAAATCAGAAGAATCTTTCTCTCTATTCACTACCATTCTGCGTCTTCGACTTCTATTAGTTTCTTTTCTTCTTTAATGTAATAGCTATAGTTTGATATAAGAATCCATTTCTCAAAGTAATGGAAACCATTCTCTTATAGTATAGGAAATGGTTCAAAATGGCTATTGCACCTTTTAGGTATCGTGAAAAGTGATACCTGTGAAGATCGTGCATTTCAGTCAAATTGGGATCCGTTTTTCGAGCCCATGATATAAACAAATTGGGTGGATCCTCCACCCGTTTAGCTAAGAAAGAATAGATACAGAGGTGGATAATAGATCGATATGAAGATCATGAGCTGCCCCATAATGAAACCGCCAGTAGTCGCGAATATCTCCTTCTTCCCTAATCCAAGATTGGAGAAAGAAGATCTAAGAGGGACCTATGGAGAATGTGGTCAGAAATCCATAATAGAGTCCGACCACAGCGACCGAATTAATTATCCTCCTCGAGAAACTTAGACTACTAAATAGAAAAGATTTGCAAATCTTGGCATGGGTCTCCTTTTTTTCTTTCTTTAGAGTTTTCTATATGCACAATTTCTCGATGTTTCGAT
>CAJUXJ010001292.1:15000-30000 GCA_910589775.1 Avena eriantha
ACTGAGGAACAGGGGGGGATTCGGCCTCCTAGAGTTCAACTCCCGTTCTCAACCCATGAACAATATGAGTCCGAAGCTTCTTTCGTAACTCCCATAATTTCTTCGTAGTGGCTCCGTTCCATGCCTCATTTCATAGGGAAGCCCAAAGAAAGTGGCTCTATTTCATTCTATTTCACTTCCTAGCACTTCCTATCATTTAATATCCATCCCTTTGGTCTTATTGACATAAGAGATGTCATTTATAGTCTATCTCTTTCTATATATGGAAAGTCAAGAAATTCTCATCGAAACATCGAGAAATTGTGCATATAGAAAACTCTAAAGAAAGAAAAAAAGGAGACCCATGCCAAGATTTGCAAATCTTTTCTATTTAGTAGTCTAAGTTTCTCGAGGAGGATAATTAATTCGGTCGCTGTGGTCGGACTCTATTATGGATTTCTGACCACATTCTCCATAGGTCCCTCTTAGATCTTCTTTCTCCAATCTTGGATTAGGGAAGAAGGAGATATTCGCGACTACTGGCGGTTTCATTATGGGGCAGCTCATGATCTTCATATCGATCTATTATCCACCTCTGTATCTATTCTTTCTTAGCTAAACGGGTGGAGGATCCACCCAATTTGTTTATATCATGGGCTCGAAAAACGGATCCCAATTTGACTGAAATGCACGATCTTCACAGGTATCACTTTTCACGATACCTAAAAGGTGCAATAGCCATTTTGAACCATTTCCTATACTATAAGAGAATGGTTTCCATTACTTTGAGAAATGGATTCTTATATCAAACTATAGCTATTACATTAAAGAAGAAAAGAAACTAATAGAAGTCGAAGACGCAGAATGGTAGTGAATAGAGAGAAAGATTCTTCTGATTTTCTTGTTCCTGAAAATATTCTATCTATCTCCTAGACGCCGTAGAGAATTGATAATTTTCATGTCTTTCAATTCTCGTACTCGTAATTGGAAAGTTACGGAAGGAGACCCGTCATTTTGCAATGAAAACAACATATAAAACTCTGGAAAATTTCGAAATCAGGCCAAGCGTCTTAATACATATGCAAAAAAATTCATTATTGGCCCACCATTGATTAGAAGATTTCGCTTGTATGAATCGCTATTGGTTTGATACGAATAATGGCAATCCTTTCAGTATGTTAAGGATACAATACAGATGTATCCACAATTCATTTAGAGTTACTTAATAGCCTATTTCTTATACCATATCTCTATCCCGTGAAATTCTCGAGCCGAAAGATGGATGCATATGCTGTGTTTCATTTTGCTAAATGATATCAATTAAATGGTGTATCAATTCCATAAATTGGATATAGCAATAAAAAAACCAGCAAAATTCTTTCTAATATTTTAGATAGAAGAAATGTTTCCTCTATCTAAAATATTAGAAAGAATGTACTCTTCTATCCAAATCCAATTTGCATTGATAAAATCAATCCAAATTCCAGTAGTAGATGAATAATTGCAAATTTTTGTGTGTACGAGATTAGAATAACTTCAAAATAACTGACATAATTTTTGATTTTTCCTGATCAGAAAAATATATGAAAAAGAAAGGAGGTAGAAAAATTTTGGGATTTATGGTTAAAGAAGAAAAAGAAGAAAACAGGGGTTCTGTTGAATTTCAAGTATTTAGTTTTACCAATAAGATACGGAGACTTGCTTCACATTTGGAATTACACAAAAAAGATTTTTCATCCGAAAGAGGTCTACGAATACTTTTGGGAAAACGTCGACGTTTGCTAGCTTATTTGGCAAAGAAAAATAGAGTACGTTATAAGAAATTAATCAGTCAGTTGAATATTCGGGAGCAGTAATTTAATCGTTTGAATTTTTTTCTTTTTTTATTAGTAGTCTTATAGTAGTCTTAGATTTTGCATTTTGATGAGCCTCGTTTTGAGGAATTCATGGAATAATCCATTTTCATGGAATAATGAATTAAGGAAGAAAGGATATGAGTCTACCGCTTACAAGAAAAGATCTCATGATAGTCAATATGGGCCCTCAACACCCATCAATGCATGGTGTTCTTCGACTGATCGTTACTCTCGATGGTGAAGATGTTATTGATTGTGAACCCATATTAGGCTATTTACACAGAGGAATGGAAAAAATCGCGGAAAACCGAACTATTATACAATACTTACCTTATGTAACACGGTGGGATTATTTAGCTACTATGTTTACAGAAGCAATAACGGTAAATGCACCAGAATTCTTGGAAAATATTCAAATACCGCAAAGAGCCAGCTATATTAGGGTAATTATGTTAGAGCTGAGCCGTATAGCTTCTCACTTGTTATGGCTTGGGCCTTTTATGGCGGATCTCGGCGCACAGACCCCTTTTTTCTATATTTTTAGAGAGAGAGAATTAATATACGATCTATTTGAAGCTGCTACAGGTATGCGAATGATGCACAATTACTTTCGCATCGGAGGAGTAGCCGCGGATCTACCTTATGGATGGATCGATAAATGTTTGGATTTCTGTGATTATTTTTTACGCGGAGTTGTTGAATATCAACAACTTATTACACAGAATCCCATTTTTTTAGAGCGAGTTGAGGGAGTAGGTTTTATTAGGGGAGAAGAAGCAGTAAATTGGGGCTTATCGGGACCTATGTTACGAGCTTCTGGAATACAATGGGATCTTCGTAAAGTGGATCCTTATGAGTCTTACAACCAATTTGATTGGAAAGTCCAGTGGCAAAAGGAAGGGGATTCATTAGCTCGTTATTTAGTACGAGTCAGTGAAATGAGGGAATCCATTAAAATAATTCAACAAGCGGTAGAAAAAATTCCTGGAGGCCCTTATGAGAATTTAGAAGTCCGACGCTTTAAGAAAGCAAAGAATTCCGAATGGAATGATTTTGAATATAGATTTCTTGGTAAAAAACCTTCACCCAATTTTGAATTGTCAAAGCAAGAACTTTATGTAAGAGTGGAAGCCCCAAAAGGTGAATTAGGAATTTATCTAGTAGGAGATGATAGCCTTTTCCCCTGGAGATGGAAAATTCGTCCACCCGGTTTTATTAATTTGCAAATTCTTCCTCAACTAGTTAAAAAAATGAAATTGGCTGATATCATGACGATATTAGGTAGTATAGATATCATTATGGGAGAAGTTGATCGTTGAAATGATAATAGATAGGGTAGAGGTAGAAACTATAAATTCTTTTTCGAAATCGGAATTATTAAAAGAAGTCTATGGACTCATATCGATTCTACCCATTTTGACCCTCCTTTTGGGAATCACAATAGAGGTACTCGTAATTGTGTGGTTAGAAAGAGAAATATCCGCGTCGATACAACAACGTATTGGTCCTGAATATGCGGGCCCCCTGGGACTGCTTCAAGCTATAGCAGATGGGACTAAGCTACTTTTAAAAGAGGATATCCTACCATCCCGAGGGGATATTCCTTTATTTAGCATTGGACCCTCTATAGCAGTCATATCAATTTTATTAAGTTTTTTAGTTATCCCTTTGGGATATCATTTTGTTTTAGCTGATCTTAGTATTGGTGTTTTTTTATGGATTGCCATTTCAAGTATTGCCCCTATCGGTCTTCTTATGGCAGGATATAGCTCAAATAATAAATATTCTTTTTCAGGCGGTCTACGAGCTGCTGCTCAATCCATTAGTTATGAAATACCATTAACTTTTTGTGTGCTAGCAATATCTCTACGTGTGATTCGTTAAAATAGGGTCTTTTTCCTATAAAATCCATTAACTATTTATCTTCCTTTTATTATTCTCGGGTTGGTAAGTTAAACTAGATAGCTATATGAGTGAAACAAAACACCTTATAAATTTGTAGTAAAAAGAAAAATCTCATTTCCTACGTACAAGAAAAAAGTTGAAGTAAACATAAGCAGTGTAAACTCTTTATCCCAAGATTGATATTTTTTAATTAGTCATCCTATCTTGAAGCGGGCAAGAATAAAGGATTCGCGATATGGAATTCCATTACTAGAATATTCCTAGTTATTACTATAACTTATAATCATAAGAAGAATCCATCAAAAGTTAGTGAAGGATTAGGAACACTAAAGTACATAAAGGATTAAGAATGGGGAATCTAAGATATTAGATATTTTACCCCATAAAAGGAATCATAATAAGGACTTGAAATTAGTGGAAATTATCAAGTAGTACTTTCTTCGTATTCCGATCCAGAGTATGTTCCCATTCACTTGTTAAGAAAATGGCTATAAAGAACGAATTAACCCTTTACCCCTTTTTTTCTTTTAAATTTTTAATACCCCCTACCTAGGGAAAGAAGAGTAGGACAAAAGATGTGGAGTGTAATACAAAAAAATTGGAATTATTTCCTTCCTCTATCCATATTCATAGAGAATTCCTTATGAACTAATACCCAAATCTTTTAATTTATTAATTTAATTCCTATAACAAGTGTTTTATTCCAAGATTAAGTTATTACTGAAGAAAGAAATAAATTTATTATATTATAAAGGATGAGATCAATTCAGAAGCCCTTTTTATTATTCTAGCAGACAGAATTACTTTGGTCTAATTTAGGACTTTGCCATCTATTTTATTTTACCTAATTCTATCTGCGCCCCGGGGGCTAATAACGAAACAGTCCTCTCTTTTTTCTGATCATAGAGAAGCCGTATGAAGCTAAGGTTTCACGTACGGTTTTGGAATAGCGGTGGGAACTGTTATGTTATCATCGACTATGATTATCTAACAGTTCAAGTACAGTTGATATAGTTGAAGCACAGTCAAAGTATGGTTTTTTTGGATGGAATATTTGGCGTCAGCCTATAGGTTTTCTAGTTTTTCTAATTTCTTCTTTGGCAGAATGTGAAAGATTACCTTTTGATTTACCAGAAGCAGAGGAAGAATTAGTAGCAGGTTATCAAACCGAATATTCCGGTATAAAATATGGTTTATTTTATCTTGTTTCTTACCTCAATTTATTAGTTTCCTCTTTATTTGTAACAGTTCTCTACTTAGGTGGGTGGAATTTATCTATTCCCTATATATCCTTTTTTGATTTTTTCCAAATGAATAACCCAGTTGGAATTTTGGAAATGACAATGGGTATCTTTATTACATTAACTAAAGCTTATTTATTTCTCTTCATTTCTATCACAATAAGATGGACTTTACCTAGGATGAGAATGGATCAGTTATTAAATCTTGGATGGAAATTTCTTTTACCTATTTCTCTGGGCAATCTATTATTAACAACCTCTTCCCAACTTGTTTCACTATAAATAAGATAATACAATAACAGTAAGAATATTTTCAACACAAAGGCTCTCTCAAACAAGAGAAAGAAACATATCTTTTTCATAGATATTTAGAATGAATATGTTCCCTATGGTAACTGGGTTCATGAGTTATGGTCAACAAACAATACGTGCTACACGGTACATTGGTCAAAGTTTCATAACTACCTTATCCCACACAAATCGTTTACCTATAACGATTCACTACCCTTACGAAAAATCAATTACACCGGAGCGTTTTCGGGGCCGAATCCACTTTGAATTTGATAAATGTATTGCTTGTGAAGTATGTGTTCGCGTATGTCCGATAGATCTACCCCTTGTGGATTGGAGATTTGAAAAGGATATTAAAAGGAAGCAATTGCTTAATTATAGTATTGATTTCGGAGTTTGTATATTTTGTGGTAATTGTGTTGAGTACTGTCCGACAAGCTGTTTATCAATGACTGAAGAGTATGAACTTTCTACTTATGATCGTCATGAATTGAATTACAATCAAATTGCTTTAAGTCGATTACCGATCTCCATAATGGAAGATTACACAATTCAAACAATTAGAAATTCTACTAAAAGTAAAATAGAGGAAGATAAATCTTCGAATTCAAGAACGATTACTGATTACTAAATTCGTATTTTTTTCTTTTCTTTTTGTTATAAAAAAAGAATAATCCTTTACTAACTATAAAGAAAAACGAATAACTACATGCTTATTCGAAATTTTTTATTATTTTAAATAAGACTAGATTTTCGTGATATAATTTCTAACTATAACAGCTTATACCCCCAAAAAATATCCTAATCCCTTTTGCCTTCCTTGAATTCTTTAGTTTTAGTCAGTTCATGAAAAATTTTATACTATTAATTTCTTTTTATCCATAATGGATTTACCTGGGCCAATACATGAGATTCTTATGCTATTTGGGGGATTTGTTCTTCTACTAGGGGGTCTAGGAGTAGTATTACTTAACAACCCCATTTATTCTGCCTTTTCGCTGGGATTAGTTCTTGTTTGTATATCCTTATTCTATTTTTTATTAAATTCCTACTTTGTAGCTGTGGCACAACTTCTTATTTATGTGGGAGCCATAAATGTCTTGATCATATTCGCTGTAATGTTCGTAAATGGCTCAGAATGGTCTAAAGATAAGAATTATTGGACTATTGGAGATGGGTTCACTTCACTAGTTTGTATAACTATTGTTTTTTCACTAATGACTACTATCCCAGATACGTCATGGTATGGAATTCTTTGGACTACAAGATCAAACCAAATAGTAGAACAGGGTCTCATAAATAATGTTCAACAAATTGGGATTCATTTAGCAACAGATTTTTATCTTCCGTTTGAACTCATTTCCATAATTCTTCTAGTTTCTTTAATAGGTGCAATTACTATGGCTCGGCAATAAGAAAACTTTAAAATAGTAAAAATTCTAAGAATTGCAAATCTAAAATAAATAACTAAAGAATCAAAATTTTGATTTAGTAAAACCGATCTACTGCCAACAAATACCTTCTTTCTTTTCTCTTTTGTTGTGTAATTGTTCTATTGTAATTAATTGAATCGATTCAATTCTTGTCCTCATATTGAAATGAATCAAGATTTATAAGGAGTTAATTAATGATGTTTGAGCATGTACTTTTTTTGAGTGTCTATTTATTTTCGATTGGTATCTATGGATTGATCACAAGTCGAAACATGGTTAGAGCTCTAATATGTCTTGAACTTATACTGAATTCAATTAATCTAAATCTCGTAACATTTTCTGATCTATTTGATAGTCGCCAATTAAAAGGAGACATTTTTGCAATTTTTGTTATAGCCCTTGCGGCTGCTGAGGCCGCTATTGGACTATCCATTCTTTCTTCCATCCATCGTAATAGGAAATCAACTCGTGTCAATCAATCTAATTTATTGAATAATTAGACATACAATCCTATAAACAAAGGCGCATATATAATAATATTGAATATTAAGATGAATGGAAATCAATACTATACTATTTTCTTAGTATTATTTGAGAATATACATTTTTTTTTTAATAGGTTATTGCATAGTATTCTTTTTCACTTAAATGAATTTTTGTAATTCATTGATATTGCAATTTTAATATTGCAATAATTTATATTGAAAAGACGATAGCCAATTTATTGGCTAATTCGAATTCGTATGTACAATTCGTATAATTCTGATTATTGAAGTCAAAAATTCAAGTCTCTTGGCTTTTTTCACGCTTTCTCACAAACGGATTAAAAAAATATATATATATATTTTTTGAGGTTTGGATAAACCATTGCTTCGTCTGGTGTCTACAATACATATGACTCATGATAGTACTAATTTCATTTTTACCAGATCGAAAAATTTTATGTTGAAAAGAAAAATTTATAGATCCAATGTCACATTCCGTAAAAATTTACGATACATGTATAGGATGCACTCAATGTGTACGAGCTTGTCCAACAGATGTATTAGAAATGATACCTTGGGATGGATGTAAAGCCAAGCAAATTGCTTCTGCGCCGAGAACTGAAGATTGTGTGGGTTGTAAAAGATGCGAATCCGCCTGCCCGACAGATTTTTTAAGTGTCCGCGTTTATTTAGGACCTGAAACAACCCGTAGCATGGCTCTATCTTATTGATACGTTACAAAAAACTGCATTCGAATCGTCTGATTCCTCTTTACCGAAGAAGCCTGTGCTTGAAATAATCAAGCACGGGCTTTTCTGGTCAAAACGTATCTTGTCTTTATCACTTTATCATGAGTTATTTTCCTTGGTTAACAATACTTGTTGTTTTGCCGATATTTGCAGGTTTATTAATTTTCTTTTTACCCCATAGGGGAAACAAAATCATTAGGTGGTATACTATATCCATTTGTTTATTAGAATTCCTTCTAATGACTTATGCATTCTGTTATCATTTCCAACTGGAGGATCCCTTAATCCAACTAAAGGAGGATTATAAATGGATAGATATCCTCGATTTTCACTGGAGATTGGGAATCGATGGACTTTCAGTAGGATCTATTTTATTGACAGGATTTATCACTACTTTAGCTACTTTAGCAGCTTGGCCAGTTACCCAGAATTCGCGATTATTCTATTTCCTGATGCTCGCAATGTATAGTGGTCAAATAGGATTATTTTCTTCGCGAGACCTTTTACTTTTTTTTATCATGTGGGAGTTAGAATTAATTCCTGTTTACTTACTTTTATCCATGTGGGGGGGAAAGAGGCGTTTATATTCAGCTACAAAATTTATTTTGTATACTGCAGGCGGTTCCATTTTTTTCTTAATCGGAGTTCTGGGTATGGGCTTATATGGTTCCAATGAACCAGGATTAGATTTGGAAAGATTAATTAATCAATCATACCCAGCAACCTTGGAAATACTTTTATATTTTGGCTTCCTTATTGCTTATGCTGTCAAATTGCCGATTATACCCCTACATACGTGGTTACCAGATACCCATGGGGAAGCTCATTATAGTACATGTATGCTTTTAGCGGGAATCTTATTAAAGATGGGAGCATATGGATTGATTCGTATCAACATGGAATTGTTACCTCATGCTCATTATCTATTTTCGCCCTGGTTGGTAATAATAGGAGCTATCCAGATAATCTATGCAGCTTCAACTTCTCTTGGTCAACGAAATTTCAAAAAAAGAATAGCCTATTCCTCCGTATCTCATATGGGTTTCATAATTATAGGAATTGGTTCCATAACCAACATTGGACTCAATGGAGCTATTTTACAAATATTATCCCATGGATTTATCGGTGCTACACTTTTTTTCTTGGCAGGAACGGCTTCTGATAGAATGCGTCTTGTTTATCTCGAAGAACTTGGGGGAATATCTATCCCAATGCCGAAAATTTTTACTATGTTTAGTAGCTTTTCAATGGCTTCTCTTGCCTTACCAGGAATGAGTGGTTTTGTCGCAGAATTAGTAGTCTTTTTTGGACTAATTACTAGTCCAAAATTTCTGTTAATGCCAAAAATGCTAATTACTTTTGTAATGGCAATTGGAATGATATTAACCCCTATTTATTTATTATCTATGTTACGCCAGATGTTCTATGGATACAAGCTATTTAATGTTCCAAACGCAAATTTTGTGGATTCTGGACCACGGGAACTTTTTATTTTAATCTGTATCTTTTTACCAGTAATAGGTATTGGTATTTATCCAGATTTAGTTCTCTCTCTATCCGTTGACAGGGTAGAGGCTCTCTTATCCAATTATTATCCTAAATAGGTTTTTTTAATTAGTTCGCTCTATTACTATTAATGCAGAAAAAAGTAAAAAAAAAGTCTAATTAGATCTTTTTTGTTTTATTTGAGAACCCTTTGAGAGGGCGTTCAAAGGGTTCTCAAATAAAACAAAAAAGTAAAAACGTGCATTTCATGAAGGTTTCATTTTATGTAATCATTTAGGTATTAATGTAAACGAACCATAACTATGTAAACCTATTCCTAATAGATTGATACCAAAATAACAGATCCAAATTATAAGAAATCCTATCGAAGCTACAAGTGCCGAATTCGTACCCTTCCAATTTGGATTTGTTCTACTATGTAAATAAATTGCAAATATGGTCCAAGTAATAAATGCCCAAGTTTCCTTAGGATCCCAATTCCAATAGGATCCCCACGCCTCATTAGCCCATACTGCTCCACAAAGAATACCTATGGTTAAAAGGGTAAATCCTAGACTAATGACACGATAACTCCAAGAATCCAAACGCTCCGTTAATTGATATTTGTAATAATTTGGAAATGAAGGAATAGAGGTGCTTTTTAAAGCACTTCTTTTTGCATTAAAATCACTAAAGAAAAATGTTTTATTTAAAACATTTTTTTTCTTTTTAGAAAAGAAATGGAAATTCTTTCGAAATCTAATGATTAGAATAGCGGCAGATAATAAGGATCCGCACAAAAGAGTTGCATAGCTTAGTAACATCATACTGACATGCATCATTAACCACTGAGATTGTAGAGCAGGTACTAGTATTGTGGATTGATGCATTTCAGTTAAAAGACCCGATGTGGCAAAGCCTTGCGTTAAAATAGTACTTGGCGTAGTTATTGTGCTTAAATCATTTTTAGAGTTCTGTATCTTAGGAATGGTATGAAGAATATACAAAGCCCATGAAAGGAAGATCAATGACTCATATAAATTACTTAATGGAAAATGTCCCGAAGAAGCCCAACGAGAAACTAGGAATCCTGTTATAGAGAAAAAAGTAACTATCATTCCTTTTTCTGACGAATCACGTAATCCCCCAAGTTCACGAACTAATAAGGTTATCAAATGAATCGTAATCACAATAGAAATGGTTGAGAAAGAGATATGAGTTAGTATATGTTCTAAAGTTGCAAATAGCATAAGGGGAAGGTCTCATTACAAAATTGTAAATTTCGAATTGAATCCATTTTCTAATCTATTGTATTTTTTTTCGAGAATGCCGCCACTCGGATTCGAACCGAGATGCTTGAGCACTGCTTCCTAAGAGCAGCGTGTCTACCAATTTCACCATGGCGGCTAACTTCAAATAATGGGTAACTTAAAAGAATAATAGCTATTATCTCGGGAATCGTCGAGATTGGGAAAGTCTATAAAATTTAGGAACATTAGAGTCTTCATTAAAATAGACTTCGTTTGGTAGTATCGTTGCGATTTTTTTTACAATAAACTCTTGCTGTGCCTAATAGAAAGACTGCTTGAAAGAGTTGGAACTCCTTTTTTTCTAATTAGTTTCTCCCTTAAATTTTGAGAATTCTTTCAATAAAAGGAAAAATTTAGAGAATCAAACTTTATGCTCCTATTAATATTAATAGGATTTACTTTACTAACATTAAACCAATGATTTTGGAGAAAATGGAAGTCGTAAGTACTATTGCAAGAATACTCTACTTTTCATAATAGAATTCTCATATTTTATTATGAGAATTCTATTATGAAAAATTCATGGATCATTGATAGGAAAAGAATACTTAGCACATAGTATACCAAAACTTTTATTCTATAATATCAGAGGAGTTTGTTCTAACAATATTGTACTGAGTAATTCAACACATAAAAGTACATTAATTAATTAATCGAAATTATTCATATTTAAGTAATTGGAATAATTTTTTGATAGGTCAATTCAGATTATTCCAAAACCGTATTACTTATTATTTGTTTGTTGTTGCCCCGAAAAACCCTTTGGTTTTGGATGTTCATTCCCGCTGGAAAATGATCTTGATTTTGCTAAAGAATAAGAGTGTACTATGGAAAAATAAGTTTTTTTCTTCCAAATATTTTTACGAATACGCTTTTTTGACAATGAAATACGTTTTTTTGGAACAGCCATTCAAAAAGGAAATTATTTTTTTTTCTAGTTGTATGTGAAAGACATCTATTGTGGCAAATCAATCCTTCTTTCTTCTTTTTCTTAGTATTTATACTTAGATACTGAAAGATACTGACATTCTGAATTTTTTTCCGTATATATTTTATACTTTGTTTTAATAATATAGAATATATGGAAAGGTTTCCCCTTTAAATCTATTTATAGATATTTATATATCCAGTATACTCCATATATAGATATACGGTATGGAAGCCTATCCCCTATATAAGAATAAGATGGGTGGATAAAAAGAAGGGGGAATCCAAATAGTTAATTAAGTTCAGAATGGTACTCCATAATGGAATACCCATCAAAACAAAAAATACGGAGTCTCTTAAACAAGACATTCTTAAACTTAGTTAATTATAGTCATTAGGATTTGATTTCTATATGAAGTAAGAACTCTTTTATAATTTTTTATAAACATGGGTTTTCTTTTCATTGGAATTCAATCAATCAGTTACGAAATAAGAGAGCTGCTTCATCTTTGTTTTAATGTTTTAAAGAAATCTAAAAATGAATAGAAAGTAAAAAGATTCAACCTTTTTTTTTATTTTACTAAATATCCTTATTTAGGTAATTATTTAGGTAATAATTAGGTAACGAAGTTATTTGATTAACTTTTTGAATTTAACCAATTAAACCCATTTTGAATTTTAGATTATATCAATGAAATAAATTTTTGAAAAAATTAAGAATTCCAGTATTTTTTCTTATTCTTTTTATTTATTCCTTCAGAAAGAGATAAGAATTGGTTTGGTGAATCGGAAACCTTTTTATTTTATAGAAAAATTTTAAGTAAAATTTCAAGTAAAAATTGCAACTTCTTTTCTTATGGAACATATATATCAATATGCATGGGTAATTCCTCTTCTCCCACTTCCAGTTATTATGTCAATGGGATTTGGCCTTTTTTTTATTCCGACAGCAACAAAAAATCTTCGTCGCATATGGGCTTTTCCTAGTGTTTTACTCTTAAGTATAGCTATGGTATTCTCAGTTCAACTGTCTATTCAACAAATAAATGGAAGTTCTATCTATCAATATCTATGGTCTTGGACCGTCAATAATGATTTTTCTTTAGAATTTGGATACTTGATTGACCCGCTTACTTCTATTATGTTAATACTAATTACTACTGTAGGAATCCTGGTTCTTATTTACAGTGACGGTTATATGTCTCACGATGAAGGGTATTTGAGATTTTTTGTTTATATAAGTTTTTTCAATACTTCCATGCTAGGATTGGTTACTAGCTCCAATTTGATACAAATTTATTTTTTTTGGGAACTCGTAGGAATGTGTTCCTATTTATTGATAGGTTTTTGGTTTACACGACCAATCGCAGCGAGTGCTTGTCAAAAAGCTTTTGTAACTAATCGTGTAGGGGATTTTGGTCTATTATTAGGAATTTTAGGTTTTTTTTGGATAACAGGTAGTTTAGAGTTTAGGGATTTGTTCAAAATAGCTAATAACTGGATTCCTAATAATGGAATTAATTCTTTACTTACTACTTTGTGTGCTTTTTTATTATTCCTTGGTGCAGTTGCGAAATCCGCACAATTCCCTCTTCACGTATGGTTACCCGATGCTATGGAAGGACCCACTCCCATTTCAGCTCTTATACACGCAGCAACTATGGTTGCTGCGGGTATTTTTCTTCTAGCTCGACTTCTTCCTCTTTTCATATCTCTACCTTTGATAATGAGTTTAATTTCTTTAGTAGGTACAGTAACACTCTTCTTAGGAGCTACTTTAGCTCTTGCTCAGAGAGATATTAAAAGAAGTTTAGCTTATTCTACAATGTCTCAATTGGGTTATATGATGTTAGCTTTAGGTATAGGTTCTTATCAAGCTGCTTTATTTCATTTGATCACTCATGCTTATTCAAAAGCTTTATTGTTCTTGGGATCCGGATCAATTATTCATTCAATGGAACCTCTTGTTGGATATTCACCAGATAAAAGTCAGAATATGGTTCTTATGGGCGGTTTAAGAAAATATATTCCAATTACAAGATCCACTTTTTTATGGGGTACACTTTCTCTTTGTGGTATTCCGCCTCTTGCTTGCTTTTGGTCCAAAGATGAGATCCTTAGTAATAGTTGGTTATATTCGCCCTTTTTTGGAATAATAGCTTCCTTTACTGCAGGATTAACTGCCTTTTATATGTTTCGGATATATTTACTTACATTTGATGGGTATTTGCGCGTTCATTTTCAAAATTATAGTAGCACTAAAGAGGGCCCCTTGTATTCAATATCCTTGTGGGGAAAAAGGATACCCAAAGGAGTGAATAGGGGTTTCATTTTATCAACAACAAAGAATGGAGTTTCTTTTTTTTCACAAAATATACCAAAAATTCAAGGTAATACAACAAATAGGATAGGATCCTTTAGTACGTCCTTTGGGGCTAAAAAAACTTTTGCCTATCCGCATGAAACGGAAAATACTATGTTATTTCCTCTTCTTATATTACTGCTTTTTACTTTGTTCATTGGATTCATAGGAATCTCTTTTGATAATGGAGCGACAGATAATGGAATAGGGGGGTTAACCATATTATCAAAGTGGTTAACTCCCTCAATAAACTTTAGCCAGGAAAGTTCTAATTCTTCTATAAATTTATATGAATTTTTTACTAATGCAATTTATTCTGTAAGTTTAGCTATCTTCGGTTTATTCATTGCATATATTTTCTATGGATCCTCTTATTCTTTTTTTCAGAATTTGGATTTACAAAATTCCTTTTACAAGGAAAGTCCTTTTTCGTACTTTTTTGATAAAGTAAAAAAAAATATATACAGTTGGTCATATAATCGCGGTTATATAGATATTTTCTATACTAGGGTCTTTACCTTCGGTATAAGAGCATTAACCGAACTAACGGAATTTTTTGATAAAGGTGTCATTGATGGAATTACCAATGGAGTGGGTCTTGCTAGTTTTTGTATAGGAGAAGAAATTAAATATGTAGGAGGAGGGCGAATTTCGTCTTATTTATTCTTTTTTTTATGCTATGTATCCGTATTTTTATTCTTTTTTCTTTCTTAACTTAAGGAATTTACAAATATCTTCCCCTTTCCTATCCCCTTCTACCATCTCTCTATCTCCCTCATCTCTTAATAGTTCGGTTTTCCGCGATTTTTTCCATTCCTCTGTGTAAATAGCCTAATATGGGTTCACAATCAATAACATCTTCACCATCGAGAGTAACGATCAGTCGAAGAACACCATGCATTGATGGGTGTTGAGGGCCCATATTGACTATCATGAGATCTTTTCTTGTAAGCGGTAGACTCATATCCTTTCTTCCT
>CAJUXJ010001292.1:45000-54538 GCA_910589775.1 Avena eriantha
GGTCCTTGTTTAAGGAACAACAAGACACAAATATGGCATAATAGCATCCTGGATAAAACAAAAGATGCCAGCTTCTTTTATTTTAAATGAATGCAGATGTTGAAAAAAAACGTCTGTATTGCCTCAGATGAAAGCTTAGGGGAAAAAATGTTGAACAATTCTAATCGAGAGGAGATGTAATTCTGCATTATAGATGGTATGAACTATGCAATGTGTGATGTAGAAAAAAACAAATCCAAATATGCTACCACTTGGTCCCTTACGGCAAATATGTTTCTTCTTTGACAAAACTGTAGTCTTGCGAGCCATCTAGCATAACTTCTTTGATGACCTGTTACCTTTCAAGTATTCATTGTCCATGCATGTCTTGAATATCCAATAAAACCCCTTCATTATTCTGGATTATACGGAGAGGAGGAGATGCCAAAACGAAGCTTGGTTTGACTATCAAATCTTTCATGTCTTTTACAAGCTCACGTCATGAGATGAGCTGTAATATTTTAGTTCATTTTGTTTATCATTGTGCCTTAAACACATACTGATAAAAAAAATGTGCACATACAGAAGTGGGTTAAATGAGTGTTTATTGTTTAGGGGTTGATAGTTATGAGCATGTAACGTCTTGAAATGAATTACTTTATGAATTAGTTTCTGCATATGTTGGATATGCAGGCATGTTAAAACGTGCAATGAGATCAACACTGTGTGATATGATTACTCACGGGCAGAGCATTTTGAATATTTTCCATGTGTAAGGAATTACTTTTGTGTTTGTGTTTGACATGCAAACATGTCTAAGATCGTCCAATTGCGTCAACACATTACATGCCATCCCATGTATTTGCTCAGGTTTCTTACTAGCTGGTGCTGCTGTTGTTGGTAAGGTGTCAGGGCCTTGCGAGTTGTTGATAAGCTGGAGCTTTGCGAGTTGTTGATAAGGTGGACGCTTCATGGTGAACCCTCCCTAATCAGGGAAAGGTTGTGAGTTGTCAACGTGGCCGCTGCTGGATAGGAAGAGGGTGCGGATGGCAGAAATATTTCATATAGAAGATTTCTAGGTTTCCATTGCAAACAACAAAAAGCTAGACGGTCATGCTTGCAGAAGGCAAAGGTGCTAAGCACACTGTTCCAGCTGCTTAGGCCATCTCATGGTTCACATGTTGGATGCCCTGCCTTGCAGGAAAATCACACAAGTTCGGTTTCAGTTTCACATGTTTATTTGTCTCTAGCTGTAATCATAAAAACAAGGCATCGGACCAGAAATTCCTAACAGTTGGATGTAACGATGCCAACCCTATGCCCCTTGCGGATCAACTTTATGGATCGTGTTGCATATAACCAAACATAAATGACCATACGAGGTAGTGATAGTACATTTCATAGGATGAACAGTTAAGATACGCTATTAATATGAAAAAATTAAATGATAACAACGTGAAAAAATTAAACGATAACACTAGAGAATGGCGCGGTAAAGCGCGCAAGGTCCTTCCAGTATCAGTTCAATAACTGAAATAATTTCGGAATCACATGGCAGAATATTTAATGTCCTCGCAAAAAAAGGAACATGGATACACAGGGCCGGCCCAGCTTGTGGGCGTGTAAAAGAATGGCGCCGGCTGGGCCGAAAAGAAACAACTTTGTTTTTTTTTCTTCTGGAGAGAAAAGCTTGTTGAGGCCACGATAAACATGTGTACCGAGAGTATTCTCATTATTAATTTTATCATCAAAGGATTGATTACCTACCTTCTATGATTTCGGGAAAATATTCTCGTCCAAAATACAATCAGCAAAGTAGACCGTATGACAGTCGTTTGCCACGATGTCTAAGAACCTGATTATGGACTCACTCTGGTAACCAAACGTAAATCCCCGTCTTAGGAAGCGGTCCCATCGCTGATAGCGGGGTAATGATATGGTACATATAACTGGCAGCCGAACCTACAAATGCGTAAAATTTTCGGCGGCGACCCTTTCCCAAGTTGTATAGGAGAGTGGATGTTGTCGGCCGATGGTCGAAATTTGATGAGATTTGCGACATGTAACACCACGTGATCATAACATGTAGTTGGTAAATTTCAACCATGAAAGAGTGGCAAGACAATAAATTTAATTCTTTTAATCAATGCATATGCAAGTCTATTTTGTGTGTGGATGTGCGGTATAGAGTGCCCAACTTTGATTCATGTTGCCATGCAATAATCATCGAACATCTTTGAGTAAATTCTCTATTCAGATAGATTTTATACGATGATTCAGGAATTTATTCCGTATTTGTATGATCTAAGAGATCAGCTTTACAAAAGCATGGTTTCCTGTTGATAGCAAGCAAACATTAGACCATTTAGACAAAGCGTCGATGGGCACCATGAAATACCTAAGCGGTCCTGACAGGGGCTGAATTGAACCACATATGTCCCTTTGAATATACATACCAAGAACGCAGGGATTTTATCCTTCACCTTAAGGGGATGGTCTAATGATTAATTTTCCTGTAGCACATACGAAGAACACGAAATCATCTGAATTTGTATTTTTTTCACATTGATATTATGAACATTTGAGTTTGTTAATTATCTTTATCATCGTCCTAAGACTGGGATGGCCTAACCTATCATGTCAAAGAATGAAAAGTTTAGAGATTTTAAAAACAGTCTTAAGGGTAGTGTACACGGGTGGTGCTACTATCTTAGTTTAGTACATCCTCCTAGCTAGTGAAGGAAGCCTTTTAACTACATGTTTGTCATTTTCGTTATGCTTGGTAATGAATAGGTCCCCCTTACCATTTTCATCAGTATTGGTCTCTATATGGGGATCATTGGTGTGAATGTCGCTAAAACTTAAGAGAATACGAGTCGACTCCGGGTACAATAATGCCTCTTTAATGATTAAGTTCTATTTCGGGAGTATGATAGTTGCACTTCCAGAGCCAACTATATTTAGACTGCAACCGTCGATCAACATTATATTAAAAGGATTTTTGGTAATAGACTCAAAATACTTTGTTTCACTTAAGATGGTATTTGTGGTCCCGCTGTCAGCAAGGCATGTTTTCTCCATCTAGCACCACACACGTTCTAAAATACAGTGTATAATTAATATAATGGAGCTAGAAAGATGGTACATTAAATAAATAAACACATAAACATTTCAGAACATAACACAACCATCTATTATTAAATAATAGAAGAAAAATGAAACAAATGTCATCCACTCGCCAGAAACAAATAAATATTTTGCTCTCATAGAGCTTACAACCATATCAAAAGAATGTATCAAATTATTGCCAAAAGAAATCATGAAATAAATAACATGAAGTGAGGCTAGGTGGATTCCACAAAGAAACCATTAATCTTAGCTGATATCTCCATCTCACCCATCTTCTCTTTGTTGGCTATCAACACCGAGGTAGTGGTAATGTCCAACTAGGGCACGGGAGTGAGCACAATGTGCTAAATCTCCATGGGAACACTATCATTTGTGGGAACCGTCGTAGGTACCGCCATATGTGCCATAACCAGCGCCACCCCGAGTGCAGCATTGAGCATGAGTATCATCACGGTGGCCACCATGGGCACCAATGGTGCCCACACCTGAACAAGGTGCGTGTAGCGCACTTTCTTGGCCTTATACGCATCCATGATGTACTTGGGTGGCTGGCGCTGCCCTAGAGAAGTGAGCGTTGGAGCGACAGTGGAAGCATTCCTAGGGCCTTGCCTCCCCTTGCCCGCCTATTGCTTCTTCGTTAGGTTGAAGGAGTTAGGTCCCTTCTTTCCATTCTTTTCTCACTTCTTATGGATGGGCTTGTGCACCTTGTAGGTGAAGGGAATGCGCGCGATAGACAATAATAAAGTGGTTATTATATTATTCCATGTTTATGTGCATCTTGAATATGTTAATTACTCTCTCTTTAGTGTGGTTGTGTACTCTAGATATACATATGCACTAGTGTGACCTTGTATTTGTCTTCTTTAATCCCTTCAAATGCACTTTGAATATGTTAATTACTCTTCCTTTAGGGTGGTTGTGTACTCTCGATCTACATATGCACTAGTTTGACCTTGTGTTTGTCTTCTTTAATCCCTTCAAATGCACCTTGAATATATTAATTACTCTCCTTTAGTGTGGTTGTGTACTCTAGATCTATATATGCACTAGGACAATCTTGTGTTTGTCTTCTTTAATGTCTTCAAATCAATGAAAAAAATAGCGCGCTAACTTGCTTCAAAAAACGCTATGAACGCTATAGCGTGCTATTTTTCAAAATAGCATTTCACAAAAATATAAAAAAATAGGATTGCAGCAGCTACAAAATCACAGATATAACAATCTGCAGCTATAAAACCACAAATATAACATTCTGCAGCCAAACATCAACCGGGAATGGAGGAAGAGTGAAGGTGTGAAGCATTGAAGCTAGGCGTGAAGGCATCCCAAGCGGAGGCGATTCCAGGCGACATCGTCCCAGGCGGAGGCGATTCCATGCAGATGCACGTTGATTCTAGGCGGATCCGCCGCATTCGTCGCTGCAGCGTCGCCTCTCTGAGATAGTGGAGGAGACAATCTAGGAACTGACTCGTTCTGGGTGTTAGCCCATTAGGGTTAGTTGGATTAGGGATTTATGGTAGGCCACTGGGTCACAATGGGCAAGAATGGGGAATTTGCTAATAAAATCAATGGAAAAAATAGCGGCGCTACGAGGTAACGTCAAATAGCGCGCATAACGTCGTATTTAGCGCGCGTAGCATCATAGCATCCCTGGAATGCATAGTGTAGCATCCAGCTCCTGAAAATGCTATTGCGGCACTAATAGAGTTAAATAGCGCGCTATTTTTTGTTGCTTCAAATGCACCGTGAATTTGTTAATTACTTTATTAGTAGTGTGGATGTGTACTTTAAATGAACTCTGAATATGTGTAAATTTCTATATTAATATGTTTTCATTTTTATTTAATAGGATTTAACTTTGATAACACATCATAGTACAAAGGCAAGGGAATGGCAAGAACTGCCTAGTGTTTAACAAGATTAAAACACCGTGATTGTAAGAATAAGAAGGCTCTCATCATTATTTGCCTTCTGCCATGACCGTCGTAGCTGCAACGACCATTCAACCTATAAATTATGGAATCTACACTTCTTAGAATTTTCATTTTTATCCTTGCAAGGTACATCACGTTGCGAAGATAAAGACATCAGTAAGAAATATGTAGATTTTCTTCTTTTTGTGTATCATTCTTCTATGTATGACTACCAAATGAAGCTATGTTGCAAATGTTTGTAAACAAATAATGTATCTCATGTGCAATTAAATAAAGTAGAGGTTTGGTACTGTATTTGCATAAATGTACTACTACCATCCTAGGTCTGCACTAGCGCAGTAAAGTCTTTTGCAATGTCTAGACTACCATACTACTGGTTATGAAACACATTTACGAATTGAGATGGGCATATACGATGGAAAGCTACAAATCGTTTGTAATCATATATAACACCGACGATTAAAAAGGAATAGCCATTTGCGCTTTCGACACGGTTAGACCCATGGTACTATCTGCGATTTCGCACACGGTTCCAAGAATCGTCAGCGTAGTGATACCTTCGATTTGGATTCACGGATGCAGTATAGTATATTTTCCCTAGTAGACCTAGGTTTAATCGAACCTTGGGAAACAATGCTAAAGGAACTAAATAAGTACACGTCTACAAGACTTTGTTCTTTCGTTTTACCTTTGTTTATCGGACATTTCTAGTTTAGTTTATATTGTGGGTTTCAAATGGATGGAGATAGTCCAGGGTTGATGATTTACCTGCAACTGCACATCATATAGGATAAAGATAATAATAAGCACAATCATGCGTAATGTTTTAATAGAGATAAAAATTGTGGGAAACACATCCTAATATACTAAACCCCTGTGAGCCACATGCATAGAATAGCCTTTTGATCCAACCGTTTTCACCACGAAGCACCGAGCTACAAACAATTATAAGTGAAAACACAGATCAAAGCCATAAGAAGTGATGTTGTTGTTGTTCCCCAATGGATCGCAGACCGTACTCCCCTTTCTGTCAATGGTTTTCCTATGAGATCGCTGCTACTAAGTATCTCACCTCAAGCCTTTATCAATCTCGGGGGTCGTGGGTATCTACAAGTCCAAAGATCGAGATAATATACAAAGAAAAAAAGATACAAATCTCTTATTCAAACAATACACAATGTTCCCATGGATTCGATGTACATAATCGGTGTGAGGTTTCACCCCAACCCGCAACGCGTGAGGACTACTCACTCATAACAATAAGATCAAGGAAAAAACATTATGCAAAATACATAGATTGAAATCAAATATTTTTACAATGGTCGCCGAATCACAAGGAGATCTAAAGTACAAAGTAATGGCTATAGCTATGGAGAGGATGGATCGTGGAGAGGGTGAACTATGGTGGTGGATCTCCTTTGGTGGTGTTGTGATGTAATCTAAGAATGGCGACCCTCTACGTGGCGGCTGGGACCTCAAAATATATAGGTGCCTTCACAAAAGTTGTAGGGTTTGACGAGACAAAGCCGCTGACACCTGGTACGGGCGGGCCGTACAGGAGGACCTTGCACATACTAGTGGCTGTTTGTAACTACCTCGGTGAATTACGCTCTTAGTTAATGCCTGGATGAACGAAAGTGGTTAAAATAGTACGGTGGGGCCCAGGGCCACTCACGGTAGACCTTTCGGCCGTCCTAACCACTTTTAGTTAACGGGACAAGAACGAGCGGCGTAATCGGCAGGCGAAGGGATCAAATACATACACAAATGAGTATGTATGCAAGCCACATACAACAGTACATCAGAGCCATTCCATCTAAAAGAAATAGAAATATTGCAACGCCATACGACAAGATCCAAATATCCTAGATAGATATAATAATTTAGTATAGCTCCTCATACATCACACATCAGAGTGTCAGGCGGAAGCGGAAAACAAGATCCGAGTACGGATAAGAAGCAAATTGGCATAAGATGCCCCATAAATAAACACATCCCGCCCACAGATCACACGGATCCCCGTTCCCGGAATCTCTACACCAAATGATCGTTGCCAACATCATCTGTCTCTTCCGCCCAGTATCCATCTTGCGGGTACACCTGTTCATCTGAATCAAACAATTTACCATGTGAGACCCTAGGGGTACTCAGCAAGTCTTTATGCCACTAAAGGGGACACAACCTGGGGTGACGCAATTGCAGCAAAAGATAATACCTACAATTCTATAGAGACTCGCTAACCTTCCGCCTAACCAATGATAGACGGAAGTCCGTGAATTAAGAACAACAGTTATAGCGGTATAATTAACAAATCCATCCTCCTCCTCGCTTACCAACGAGGAAGCGGACGAACAACCCCCATCATCCGTTGGCAGTTTTATTAACCATTCCATGAGTACTGCACTATTTACTAGTCAAATACTTAGTCAATTGAAAAGCGGTACTTTAGTTATACTTGTCTATGATCGAGAAACTGTGCTCCAAGTCATCCATAACCGCGGACACGGCTTTCAGAAAGATTTACCCTACAGGGGTGCACGAATAGCAACACACACTCGATCAACCTCGGAAAAAACAAAATCAAAACCCAACGAGGCATTCACGACAAAGCAATCACAGGATTCAGAAATATTTCAGGGGGCCACCCCATTAAGCTACCCGCAGCGAAGTTGGCCGACTCCGAGACGGACCCAAGGTTTGGTGGACGGCGGTAAACGACTGGGAACCCGAAAATGTGACTGGGCTTGTCGATACAGCGAAAACGTGTCACGATCCAAAACAGTACAGGTGCTCCACGCCATCTTAAATAAAGCAGTAACATGGCATAAGTACAGAATAGTAATAAAGCCCTAAACTAATTGTGGCCCCAAGAAATAAGAATGAATCAAGCTCTAGCTCAGGGGGGTCCATAAGGCCTCCCGGATGTGGATAGTGCGAATAAACAAGGAACAGGAATCAAGTACTCGGGTCCTACGGGACACAAGTGAGCATGAAAAACCAAATAGCAGATATTGCTCACCCGTGCCTCTTTCATTAGTTATCCCATTACTACTCAGGTTATGTTGTTTAGGTACCTCGTTATCCATCCGACACTCACATACCCTACATGCTTTTCTACGACTCGCATGGCTCAAACAACTCCTGTAGTAATGGCTCATGGGACCGGAACAGGCTTAATGTGGTTTAAAAGTAAAGGCTATGCAGTACTTGGGATTCAATTAATGCAATCGCGACTCAATGATGCAAGAATAAGATAGAGGCAATAGGTACTGTATGTATGCAAGCATGTGGTAGTGCTTGCCTGGCAGCTCAGTTGAAGCGAGAGATGGATCTGGGTAATACTCCTGTGATTCCTGGTAAACCTCCTGCTGGGCGTCTATTCGAAGAAGAACCAAACAAACAAGGGCCAACATAAATAAAGTGCGCAAGCATATGAATTGAAATGCAAAAAGCAACCAAGCATGCCATGATGAATGATGCACAATTTACATGGCATTAAGGTAGCATGGCAAAGGTGAGATGTGGATACAAGAATTAAAGCACTTTAATATTTATTTGCCCAAGTTTTATTGTCATAAACAGTTCAGAATTTAAATGCTGACATGATGCATGCTGCAATTCAGAACAAGGACTGCATAAATAGAACGGGCTCGTCGCGCTGATCGATTTAGACATATTATTTGCCAAATTTGGAATTATAAAACAAAAGTTATTAATTAACCAAGTAAAAGGGCATTTTCTCGTAATTTAATCAACTCGAAATTTAAAGTGTTCAAAAATATGTTGAAGGGCATATTTGACTTCCTCACATTTTTCTGATTCCAAAACATATATTATTTGTATTATTTGGATTTGTATTTTGAAAATTATTTGAATCTGAAAAGAATTTGAATTTAAATAAATTTGAAAGATTTGAATAAAAACAAACTCAGCGAAAAACTTTTTTACACCCAGGCAATTCTAGCCACAGTCACTGAATGGTGGGCCTGGTGCTGACTGGCCACGCGCGCGGGAAAAAACTTTTGTCACCGCAGGCTGGGCTAGCCCACAGAGACTGACAGGGTGGGGCCAGCGGCTGAAGGCCCACGTGCCAGCGGAAAACCCCCAGCGGCTGACTGGTGGGGCGCCAGCTGGGACCGCGCGGGTTGCGTCTGAGAAAACGGAGGGGTTTTCCTACAAAACTTCCAGAGCGGCTGGCAGGTGGGACACTAGGAGCGCGGGTTGCAAGTAATTAAAAAGGGGAGGGGCTTTTTGCAAAACAACCACGCCCGGGGTACTGTTTATCGTTCTCCTCCGTCTGGCGGCAGGCCGCGCGCGCGGGCGGAGCGGGATTCGATCCCGGGTCGCGGGAGTCCGCGTTGAGGAGGCTACCGGTGCGGTGGTGCTGGGGAGATGCCAGGGAGGTGGACGCGGGCTAGATAGGGCGAGCGTGGCGCGGGAAAGTAGCAGATGCTGGCGAGCTCTGGCGCGCGGAGAGCGTTCGACCAACGCACGGC